>RPOG01000776.1:0-238677 GCA_008086565.1 Thalassoma bifasciatum | reverse complement strand
CTCAAAACAGCAACAATGGTTTTCCTCTCGCTCCTGTCACCTCTTCTTCCTGTCCAGAGATCTCTGTGTGGCAGCCGACAGAACCACTCTCTCCTTTGGGCATTTGGCTTTCTCCTGCAGAACAGAGATGTCGACAGATGATGGGAGTGATGATTTAGAGCTGTGATTTTGTGAGCATTTATTTAACAAGTTAACAGCACGCATGTCAATTCCATTCCAAAGTAATAGATGTAGCTTTATGCCTCTTGATACATTTTCAAGAGGATTGTTCAGAGGACTTGATGCTCAGGGAGTCACAAAATAAAGCATGAAGTTGTGTTTTCTCTGCTCAATTCAAAAGACATATGTGTGACAAGATGCCTGAACTTATGTCAGCATCAAGTGTCACCATCTCTTAAAGCAGTGATTTTTGATGCATTTAACAGTTACCATGTCCCGTAGCTTCCTCTCTGCTCGCATCTCTCTGTCCTGCTGCAGCAACGCTAACCGATCACTCAGAGGCATTTCAAAGAAGATGTCATAGATGTCATAAAGGGCTGCCCGTAACTGAAGGAGAAACAAGGCGCATATGTAAAAACAGAGCATGTTGGACCTCTGCTGTTGATATGCTGTCACTGCACACTCATACCTGAGCTTTAACTCTCTCCTGCAGGGAGCGATCTTGAGCCGAGCAGGTGCCTCTCCTATGAGGAGCTTCGGTCTGAAAAGAACGGATGAACTCCTGGGTATCCTAAAGGGACATGAGTACAGATACAATCAGAAACATGAAATAACCTATAACCAAAAAGTATTCAGAAAATGTTTCATGAAAGACAGGGAGGGTTAAAACTTCAGGGGAAATTTAAATCTAAAGGTGAGATGTGTGCGCACAACATTAGAGAGTTTCAGTGTTTAGTTGTGGAATACACTGGGTCCTGAATAAAAACAAAGTTTGGGTAAAAATCTTTAAAAAAATACATGAAGAAATTATTTTCAAGAAATAAACTAATGAATAAATAAAAAGGTATATAAGGTATATGTAAGATGGTTTATCTTTATATTTATGATGTGTTGTATGCTATGTTGCTAAACTGTATTAATGGTGTAATATGTAGCTAAATATTGGGTTATTTTGTGCTATGATCCCAAATAAGAATAAGTAAAATTTAACAGGGGTAGGATTAAATAAATGTATACTTCTTCCTACTCCCTTTAGAGCATGTAAACTGACAGAGGAAAATGCTGATTTAGGACACTGTCTTGTTTTGTTTTTATGTTATTTCTTTTTTATTTTGACTATAACCTTTTGTGTTTCTGACCATTTATTCCCCTTGCTTTTAGTTTGCCATTTCAAAGTAAATAAATGATTCAAATCAAAACATAGAAGTTTAATTCAGGCAACAGGACCCTTATTAATCATTTATTTATCTGTTAAATACTTTTGTGTGTATGGAAGGGTTCGATCTTACCACAACAGTTTGGCGCAGATGTTTGACCTTCTCTGTCTTCAGTAGTCGTCGTGTGATGAAGCCACGGACGATGGCTCCAATCCGACAGAACGCCCTCTGCTGCTCTGCTGTCAGAACCTGTGGACATTAGAGGATGTAATAAATGTAACATCCCTTTGAATCTAGCAGGCAACTCAAAGGGACTGTGAGGAGAATCTGTATGAAGTGGATTGCAACAGCTCTTTAGGGCGGAGGACCCATGTAAACATTTGTAAAAAATGTTAATGCTACTTTTCTTTGTTCAAGACATTTCTTTTCCCGATACAACATGACAAGGTGATGTATTTATAAACAGTTAGGTAGCACTGTTATTTGAAACGTGAAAGCAGACATTGTGAGTTTGAAGCCTACTTTAGTAGCCAGCTACTTTTAGTGCTACTCACAGCCTGGTGCTCTGAGACGTGTCTGTAGCATGTACTGTTAGGAAATCCTGGTTATGTCCTACCAGTGCTCATCTACTGACTCTAACCTCCCCCAGCAGAGCAAACGTAACCTGGCTCTTCATTTTATTTGTAGACTCTCAGGTTTGAACAGATCACTGCAGTAAAACTGCTGCATGTGGGTTGAAATGAACATTTTCACCAACAGCTTCCCACTGCGCAAAGAGACGTATATAAGACGTCTTTTCTAAGTCATTTTTGGACGTTTACTTATGGTCGCCTGAAGGTGCAGACTGTTACTCCAGACGACGTCTTTTTCTGGCATCTAATGAACGTCCATTTGCGACGTCTGTAGTAGTGTTGTGACTTTCATGAACGAACCGGTTCTTTTGAACGACTCAATAATATGAACGATGGGAACCGAGTCGCAGCTGCGATCCATCCTCCCCTCCAGTTGTATAGAATTTGCTCTGATGCTCAGGTACAGGCTGCTATTAACCCAAAGACAGTTCAGGCATCCTCCTGAGGGTTTAACTTTTTTACAGCGCAACAAAATGCACCCTCAGGACAGTCCACCAGTCTACTGAACAATTTATTTGTTTGTGTTTTGTTGTTCTGTATTATCAACAATGTTCTTGTGTGGAAATCGTTTCACTAAAATCTGTTTTGTACAGAAATTCATTGTAGCCTGCTTTGTTTTTTAATGTTTATGTGTGTTCAAGTCATGGTTTACACACATACACAGAATTTGTACAAAGGGTAATTCAAAATAGTGACGTCACTGTCAAAGCAGAGTGATATGGCGCCACCCTGTGGAATATTTACAATGAATCAGACTATAAAATCTAATCCACGCATGTCAATAAGGTTAAAATCAATATTTCAGAGTAATTCAAACTTATAGTGGAGACTTCAACTTGCCATAAATGAATCCAGTCAATTCTGACCTGATCTGGAAGCTAGGAATTAGCATTTGGAAATAACCTACCATAAAATACCAAATAATAGCCAGGGCATTAATTTGTTTGAGCGTCTTCTCCTGCTCCAATTTTTTAAAGGAAATCATTCCTGGCGTTTATTTTCAATGGGCAGGCATTTGTCAAAATGTACTGTTACACCCAACGGTTAATTGAGACCCGCTGATTAAAGGGAACCCGGCTGTTATTTGGTGTTTTACAGTTATTTAGTACGGACTATCCCGCGGTCCCTTCAAAATGTATTCTCAAAAGATCTAAACCCACCAGACTTAGCCTTGCTCGAGGTTTGTTGACAGCCCATGTGGGGCCCCACAGGTAGATGGGAGTTTGGACAGAAGGAGTGGAAACGCTGGAACTAACAGGACTGGGGAAACCTGGAGAACAAAGAAGATACCTTTTATTAAACCCGCAAGGGAAAGATTTGGATTCTTCTTCTTTTTGTTGCTCCTGAACTACAAATGTTAACTTAGACAAAAGTGAGCTCCATTAAATAAAGTGTTACCTATACTGTGTCCAGGTGATCGTTCAGCTGGTGAGGGAGCGGGGCTTAATCCTGGGCAGGAGGGGCTCATTATGGGACAATTCACAGATCTGGAGCTCCAACCACCAGAGTCTCCACTTAAAGGCCTCATACAGCCCTGTTCCTTCAGTCTTCTTTCAGCCTCTTCAAGCTCCTAAAAGATGTGAACACAACGCACACACTTTGTGATATATCTGTCAATGCAGCCAATAAAATACATCATTTTGTGTTGTTTGTGCTTTCACTCGTAAACTGTAAAAGAAATACCTTTTTGTGTGTAATTTAGCCCTCTGAATGCCATATCCACAAGTAGATGCAAAAAAAACCCACTTATTTTTAATTGACAGACACTTACAAACCGGTTGTCCAATTCAAAAACTGTAAAGACAGACATAATTGTCAAACTCTCAAAGTTCGATGGTACCGGAATGTGTCACTAGTGATGATAGCCACATGTCTAAACTGGGCAGAGAAAGTGTGAGAATTTCATCACATAGCTTTGATTCTCATGTCTTCTCTTAAAAGCTGCAGGAAGAATTATTTCTTTTAGCTATATTTTGCAAAAATCAATAATTACACATATTTTCCTGCTTTCAGTGAGCCCTAAATGGTGGACATACACCATTACTGTAATCACACCTCAAAAATCTATTGACTTTTGCTTCCCATGGTTTTGTCTTGCAGGCGTAGAATTGCAGGCTCAGCACTGAGTCTCATTATTGACAGAAACTGCTTTCAGACTGACACCATGCCTCTGCAATGTGGACTGTAAAATATGTCAACATTTGTAACATTAGTGGCTTTAAGTAGTTTATAAAGAGTAAATAGCTAAATATTGCTAAGCTACATCTGGCTTTAGTCAGGGTTGTCCTGATCCCATGGGAGTGGAGGACTTCATACTACAATGATAAATGAGACAACAGTGATTAAAAAATATATCCAAACACTAATAATCTGTAGTTTCTTTGAACATAGCCCCACCACAAATGCTTTTCTCAGGCTCCTAAGGCTTGAGGTTACCTGAAAATGTGTTGTATACACTAATTACTTATTTTGTTTTTAATTTAAAAAGGATAAAATCAGAGAAAATGGATTCATCATTTTTTTGTATCCATGATTAATCTTATTATTAATGATCAAACATTATTTAAGAAGAGCTTTAAAATCTTGTCACATTGCATAAAGATATAGTTGAGTTATGTCATCCTATAACCATGGTTTTTCCTGAATCTACAAAGCTGTGGGACTTCACTTTATAAAGAAAATTCAGATCACAGAAAGTAAAAATGTGACAGAAGCAAAAAAAAAATCAGAAGCTGCTTGGGATTCAGAGGGTAAATCTTAACCCTCTGATGAATCCTGAATTATAAAAGTCGGTGTCAGGATTTTTCCCCTTGAGTGTTTTTATTTGTCTTACAGCATGAAAAAAAGTTTTCCCTTTTTTTTTTTCAAATATTTGTAACTGAGCATTCAACTTAAAATACTGTGAACTTAATGTAAATATCACTTATTTTTTTGTTTGACTTCTTCTGGTTTTTTTGGTAATTTCATGAATAATCTTTTTTGAATGCTTTGTGAAACATTGTAACTCTCTTTCATCCATTTTAACACTGAATAATTTATAGTTATTACGCTGTTTTAACCTCAAATGTTTGTCTATAACTTAAAAGTAAATATATATATAAATTTTGGAAAAAAATTGAAAACATTTTTTCAGGCCCTTAATATCCTGACCCAGGCTAATACAAATTTCTATCACGTGAACCATTGAATTTAGGAGTAAATAAGTTTTAAACAGGTGTCCACTGTCGTGACCACTATGCACCACAGGGTTAAAATAATGAAAAAATGATGTGACTTTGTTTACTGACCAGACGGAGGCGCTGTTGTTCTTTCTCCTGCTCAACCAGAAGCATGGACATCTGCAGGGCATGCTCCTCCTCCAGGTGTCTCTGCATGTCCTCCAGAGCCTGCGCCCGCCTCTGAGTCTCCTCTGCTGAGGATAAATTCACACAAAACCCTCCATCCTCCATTTTTTTTCTTCTTACAATATCAAAGTTGAAAGCTGCAGTGAGGAGACACCATGGAAATCCTCTCACCTGTTTGGCTGCTCTGTGCTTCTGCTGCATTCCTGAAGACAGCTGGCGAGCTCCATCCAGGGTCATCAGACTCCATCCTGAGCTTGACTTGAGGGAGGTCAGAAACGATGTGCGGTCTCTGCAGAGAGGATGAAGGATTCTCCACTTCGTATGACTGATTTAATGGGGCGGCAGAGGTTCGCCAACTTGGAGTCAACCACGTGACTCCCGCCATGAAGCGAGGAAGTCTTTCCTGGCTGCGGTCTATGTGCTCAACACTAGATTTATAAGTTGGTGGCTGACTGTCCAGTGTGTGGCAGCGCCGGCGAAATCCTGCAACCAGGTGCTCGTGGTGTCCCTTAGGACTGAGACCTGAGGCGCTAACAGGGCTACAGCTCTCCTGCACTGGACTGGTGCCACAGTGGCTGGAGCGGCGACTGCCACACCTGCTACCTTCACTTCCTGCTGAGCTCCGAGGAAGTGAGGATGTTCCCAGGAAAGGCTCCCCCCACTCTGCCATGCCGGCACCTTCCCCTGATCTGCCAGGACTCCTGGGGATGAGATCAGCCGGGCCGATGGGGAATGAAATATGGATGTTTCCTGTTGAAACAGGGCGGGGTCGCCGTCTCTGTGGGCGGGGGCTAATGCTGGACTCTGGACTAGGAAGCTGAGAGTACCGGTCTGGTAGACTAGGTGAGAGGGAACCAGACTGCTGAGGACTGGGGTTGTACAGAACATGATGCTGGATTCTGCTCTGAGGTGCTCCTACAGGACTGTGGTGCAGACTGAATCCAAACTCCACTCCTGTGTCCTCGGAGGGGTCACAGCTCCTCCTCCTCTCCTTGTCAGAGCCAGTCTCAGGTGGGAGGCTGCGGCTGACTTTGTGGACTTGGTTTGACCCCTGCTGACTCTTCTCTCTCTTCACATACTCTCGTGATCTCTTGAGGAGGCTGTCCAGACTCATATCGTCCTCCTCCTCCTCACTCTTTTCTTCCTCCTCCTCACTCTTTTCTTCTTTTTCCACCTTCACCTCCTCCTCTGACTTGAGGCCATTCAGGATGGGGGTCACAGAGCAGACAGGAGGGACAGGTTGGGGGCTAAATTCAGGGTCTCTGGGAAGTCCAGGGGAGTCAGTGACCAGAGTGTAGCCAGTGACTGTTGCAGATTTAGAAACTGGTGGTTTTTCAGTTTCTCCACTTGGTGCTTTATGTGTCTGTACAAAGAAAACAGTTGGTAAAAAATAAACAACTTATTTGTTAAAAACACCCTGGAAATATTTGTTTTTATCCACATCCCTCAACAAATATGCCCTGTCTTCATTCTTAATTGAATATTCAAAACAAAAACACTACTCTCTTACTTGGCAAAAACACATACAGGTTGAGAAGCAAGAACATACACTGGCTGTCCATCAGATTTTTCAAAGACAACAAAAACAGAACTTATTTGACAGAAAAAGGCCATCTGGATTAAAAATAGCACAGCCTTTCAGAGACAGTGATGAGTCACACAACCTGTATTCAAGTCTGAAAATGTCTCATGAGATTTTCAGACAGACTGTAATTCAGGTTTTGGGACTGACACACAGACCTGTTTTGAGAATGTGTCCTCAGGAAAAAAAAGAATAAAATGTTTTTCAGTGCTTCACAGGAGTTTTGAATGATATTTACTCTTTTATTTCATCTGTTCAACAAATTCTCTAATTTTTGAAAATGCATTATTGACCTTCTGAATCCTCAACCTGCCAACAGGGGCAAAAAAATCCTTATGTATAAATGACTGGCATTTTCAAACCATTTCTTCAATCCAAGAACAGGAAAAATAGCGTAATAAACAAATACTCAAATTCTGATGGTACTTGAATGTATCACAAGTAAGGATGGGTACCTTTCACCTTTGAGCCAATATGGTACCTGGAATCAGTATCTGTGCTCCACGGCACCAATTTTTGGTACTTTTGTGTGTGTGTTTACGTGGTAATAAAAGTGAATTAGTTTCACAAAAAATTTCAAAATACTTCAATACAACACATTTATTTCTCAACATATAAACTTTAACAAATGTGTCAAGTGATGTTAGCTTCATGTGAGAACTGGCTGGAAAAGATGTGAGAATTTCATCAACATAAATTTGGTTGTAGAAAAAAAAGTTTCCTTTAGCCATCTTCTATAAACAAAAACAAATTATTCCATGTTTCTTTTTGCTTTCAGCAAGCCTTGATTAAAGGACATACACCCTGTAATCACGCTTCAAAAATCTTTTGACCTTTGCGTCCCATTGTTTTGTCTTGCTGGAGTTATTGCTCAGAGCTGCTCAGCACTCAGTCTCATCATTTACAGAAACTACTTTCCAACTGTGTATATATTTGTAACAGTAAGCATGTAACCAGGTGTTAATCGGTTACATGCATGTAAGAGTAAATAGCTTGTAATACTGAGGTTGTAAACATTGCAGTCTGATGATGTCATACTGCTCAGGTGATGTTGTTGAGTTACATCTGGCTTTAGCCACTGTTGTCCCCAACTCATAGAGGTGTAAGAATTCATACTTCAGTGATAAATGAGACCAAGGTGAGTAAAACAAATCTCCAAACACCAAAAGTCTGTAGCTTCTCTGAATGCAGTCCCACCACCAATATTTATCCTATGATTCTTCGGGGTTTCTGAAAATGTGTTGTGTACATAATTCCTTATTATTATTTTTTTAAAATCATATAAAATCAATTTCTCTTTTTTCTTGTATTCCGATTACTTTTAGCTTTTAAATGCTGTTACACAGCATAAATACATAATTGAGTTACATCAGCGTACAGCTATAGAGGTGCAGGACTTCACTTTAAAGAGAAAAATGAGGCCACAATAAGTAAATATGTGACAGAAGCAAGAAACAACAACAGAGTTGACCAAATAAACCCTTTGCTATTGATCCGTACCACACTACTGACCTGAACTTGGTCCAGTATGTCCTGAACACGGGACAGAAGTTTCTTCCTCTGCTGATGCTGCCTCTCCACCTCCAGCTGAGCGGCCTTCCGCCTAAAGTCACATACTTCATTACGCTGCTCCGCACTCAACTGGAGAAAGAAAAAATCAAATTGTTCAGTAAAAGTGTTCTAGGAAATACATTTATGAGGGCTTTTGTTCAAATTCACAAAATGGGCCAAAACCTGGTTTCTTTGTGTTTTATTCTAAGTGAATTGATTTATCAAACCATAGAGACAAATGCTTCCTTCAATTCAATTTGAAACCATCTGATTTTGTCCACCAGCTCAGAAACAGGCTTTTCATGCTCCCTCTGCCGCACAGCAACAGCAGGACAGTGACAGCTGTTTGGTCTCTTTGGGGAAACCAACAGAAAATCTTGTTATCTCAAATCAGAGCAACTTTGTGACAAGAAATAATGTGCTCTGATAGCTTTAGCAACATAACATTTTAGATATCTTGACTATCTTAAGATTCAAAGTTTCAGTAATTTGATTGATTTCCAGATTGCAAAATATACTCTTAAATGTTTAAGAGGCTGGTTTCTCTGCCTTTTCTGCACTTTGCTGTTACCACTTAGATATTTGCATTGAAGGTCTATTTTCGGTTTGCCTATCTGTATATTTCTTCATGATAAGTAAACCATTAACTAATTAGGGCCCGAGACTGACAACCGTGTGTTCGGCAAAGGCCCCCTTGAAACCTTAAGGATTATTTTTCCCGCCACTTAAACCCCAAATAACGTGCTTTCAGCTTGAGATAAACCCAAACACAATTAGCCACAAAATGCAGTCACTGTGAAAAACTTATGAATCAAGTTGTTCCACAAAAATATGGATTTTTTTTGTGCATAAATATCATGCCAAGACCTACATGGAAGTCTCTTACAATCAGATTGAATCCTAACCAGGAAATTTGGAAATTTCAGCTTAAAGTCTGATTTTGACGATTTATACGATTTATGCTCCCTGAACTACTCTTACACAGTTTGAGCCCGATGAATCCTGGCATTGTCATCCTGGAATATGACCGTGCCATTAGGGAAGAAAAACTCCATCGATGGAATAACCTTCAGTATATTCAGGTAGTCAGCTGACCTCATTCTTTAGGCACATATATGTTGCTGAACCTGGACCGGAGCAACTGCAGCAACCCCAGATCACAGCACTGCCCCCATAGGCTTGTACAGTAGGCACTAGGCATGATGGGTGCATCACTTCACCTGCCTCTCTTCTTACCCTGATGGTTTCCCACCACCATTCCAGCTTTTAATAATGCATCTGACAGTTCTTAACCCAATTTTAGTCGTTTCTGCATCAATCTCCTATGATGTTTTCTCTGCTTGATGCCAATGATTTGACTGTTCTTTCGCCATGTTTTTCTAAGAAATGAGAAGTTACTTGTTGCATCAGCTTGGGTCAAATAACTTGTTTTCAGCTGAAAGATAGGTAATTAAGTTACAGAAATATTCATTACCCATGATTCCCATCTAAATTTGATTGAGTGTTTTCAGAGATTATTTTTAACATCTCGTGCTTTCCCGTCAGCAACAAACCACATGCCTGTTTGTTTTTTCTCACCAGTGGTAAAAGCACAGCTCTTCCATGGAAGCGGATGACAGAGCAAGCCTTGAGGGACTCCAGCGTCTCACATGTCTTCTTGAATCTCTCCCCTTCCTGCAGCACAGCCAAACTCCGCAGACAGAACTCCTCGTAGCTTTCCATCTCTGGACGCCTACACATCCACGGTCAGAGCAGCAAACACACACCATGTAGCCTCGTCGTCACCCTTCCTGTTATTAAACAAAGCGAGAATTAGATTGACCTCCACTGTTTATTGGACATGGGTGTGGATCAGCAGAGGGAACCATTTGGGATGATGTGTGAGAGAGAGCAGCAGAAATCTCCTGTCACAAAAGAGGGTCTGTGTGCCTTTAGAGGTTTTATCACACTCATCACATTCTTGACATTCCTCTCTATCAGACTTTGCTGGTGCCTGACTTCCATTTCCGTGTCTCATAGAAATGCAGACAGAATCCAGTGTCTGATCAATACACTTCTATTTCTGAATTACCTGTCAGCAAGATGGATGGTACAGACCTTTCACTCCTTCACTGCCAGGTAGCCTAGTGCATCACAGGGCGTGAATTAAAACACGTTTTTTTTTTTTCAATAAAGCTGCTTTAAAAAAAAATAATAATAAATGAACAGAAAATAAGGGTGCAGCTGTCAGAATGGGCACATAAGCTCATTCAACCTTATATACTCACTATGCTGATAGTAACCTTAAGGTCTCCACCTAATTACTGTAAACTGATTCATTACAACGTGACAACACTGTAACACTGAGACGGTCACACGTTTTTACCCTGCTATCACAAAACATGCGTCATATTAGCATTTTTATCACACATGACTGAAAATACCGGTTTTACAGCCTATTCCGAGGTCACAAAGACGTTTTAGTACAGATGTGTCCGCACAGAACCACAGCTCGTAACGTTACACCGGCGTTTTTTGTCCGTTTCCTACCTCCACATTAGAGAAAAGGGACATATCCTTCCATTTCTCTCAAGCACGAGCGTTAGGACTCACGAAACCACCGCGTGGACACAACAAACCGGGGATGGACACGAAGCTCACCAGCCTTCTCTCAATCTCGGGTCCCCCATCATCATTATTACCATCATGTTCAACTCTTCCGGGGCTCCAACAGCGCCTCCTAGCAACAGCACATGGGCCGCGTTCCAATATGGTTCATGAGACCTATTTATGATAACTTTTCGTAGGTTTTAATCACCCACAATTCCATTCACTCAGCGAAAGGTAGCTACTTCAATGATAGTCAGTATATCCAAGGTTAAATGGCTGTACACGTCTACAATATACACGCAGGGTCAAGTCAAGGATGGAAATTGAAGAGAAATGGAACGAGACCCATGTGGCACTACCGCCTCACCTTCCCATTCCACTTAGTATTACAGATGACAGGACGCCTTTTGTTGAGGGTTTATCTAATTTGTTTTAATGTGGTTGGTTAAGTTGGTAATCTCTTCTCAGTATGTATACTATAAGCTATTTTTAAAACCTTTTTTTAGACTTTAGATTGTGACTTAAGACCTATTTCAAGAGCAGGCCTGCAGATGAGTGAAGCAGATCTCTGGTCTTTTTAACAGTTTATTTTGTCAATGAGAAATGTATATTTTGAAATGTTGTAGCAAAACAAATTCTCAACCATTTACTAAGCAAAAGAACTATTCCTGTAACAAAGTTCCAAGGCTTACCCTGCTTTAAGGATCTTCTGGGATCTGGGGCCCTAAAAAAGTTGCCCATTTTGGCAAAGTCTTCAGCTAGATAATACTTTTTTTTTAAATAACAAAGCATAGGAAAATTACTGTAAATATCGATTATGAACAAAAAGCTTTCCTAATACAATGTCACTGACTGAGCTCAAAGTAATAACAAGAGTGCTAAACACTAACTCACTGGTTTTGTATTGTATCTGTCTTTTTCGGATGTTTTGCTTGTTTGTTTGTTTGTTTTGCGTAGTCTGTTGAAAGGGTTTGGTAGTGTTTTCTGCTTTTTGAGATCTCACCCCTGACAAGTTCCTTATTTAATAACAATAATAATCATAAAAATGATAAAAGTAAAATGACAAAAAAAAATCAAATCAAATAATGAAGCCTGGGCAAAAAAGATGAAACACTTTTATATAAATAAATTAAAAAAAAAAAAAAAAAAAAAAAAAAAAAAAAAAAAAAAAAAAAAAAAAAAAAAAAAAAAAAAAAAAAAAAAAAAAAAAAAAAAAAAAAAAAATTTAAAAAAAAAAAAAAAAAAAAAAAAAAAAAAAAAAAAAAAAAAAGTTAATACGGGTTAAAAAATAATATATGTTTTATTGAATCAAAAACCAGATGGAAATCAAAAATAAGATAAAACGTAATTGGAAACATTCAAAAAAGTATATATTTCTCTTTTTTATCATTTAATATCTTTGATTTCAGTTTTTTCAAATAACATTAGTTTTAGTAGTAATGTCCAGCACAGTACTTTCCTCATTTGAACTTCTTTTGAACCAGTTTTTCACAGTCTAAAAGAAGAAAAGAATTTCATTTTATATATTTATTTATTTTTTATTTTTTTTTGAAAACAAGATAGATCATTCAGACCCTTCCACCAGGCTAAACACAATGTACAGTCAAAGACATGATATCACATCTTTATTAGAGGCACATTTCATTAGACACTGTCTTTACAGCTCGTCCCTCGAGTTCACTTGTGATCCTGTATGTACAGGTCGAACAATGCGCACTTGTTCCTTGTTGGCCTGAAGTAGAGCTTCAATATGACTGTCTGAAAAGGGTTTTTTGGAATCCTGTCACAAAAATTGAACAAAGTTAGCTTTCGTGTTGGACATTTTTACAAACACACACACACACAGGAATATGTCTCAATGACTTACCTCAAAAGACTTGCGTTTGACTCCTACACATGCTTTGGACTGCTCATAACACAGGAGTATTTTCAGATTGTTTGCCTCTTTGGTTGCCACAGCTTCATAAAACTGGTCATAGTGAGAGTCTGGTTGGAGATTCAAGAATAAATGTCAGATTAGGGTGGTCTAAGCATAAAAACCCAGTCTCTTTTTTTTCTTCTTTCTTTTTTATCTCACCCATCAGTTGCATGCAGGAGGAAACCAGCTGGTCCTTAGAGACATGGGCATGTTGGAAGGAGTGCAGTTTCTTACACACACCACCATGAAGGAGGTCCTTTAAAATTGTCAGCCTGCTCTCAGCTGGTGCCTCCTTCAAAGCTTTCTCAATCTCTGGAAGGAAGTATGAATATGGTTTGTTTTACTCTCTGTTTCCTTCTGACAAATGAAAAACAAATATAGCAAACAATAAGTTGGTACAAGTGCCTCCTACTCAAGGAAAGTATCTGAAAAGCAGTCTTTCATACCGTCTGCAGCTGTTAGACAACTTTCACAATATGCATCTGAAGAAAAAAACAAAAAACAGAAACAGGGTTGAGCCAGAATCCTAAAGAAACAAACTCTCTGAACTATAAATACAATATAAGGACACCAATTTAGCAGATTTGTTTTGATTGTTTTACTTACTGCTGTCTGTCTCCTTTGGCTGCACGGGAAAAAGAAAGCACATAAAGATTAAAAAACTTAAGGTTTTCATCGTCTCTGGACACGGGCTACTCTTCCAGAAAGAGTCGTGAAGTGAGGAAGTGAGAGCAGCACAAGAACAGTCATATCCCCTTACACATGATGCGTTCACCACCACAATGGGATCTCGTCACTATCATTCCTCGAGTGACAGACGGCAAGTTTTACAGGTTTTCCCCTTGCAGACCAGATTATTCTCACACACTACATTGTCACTCATCTTTAAATAGGGTGTCAAAGCACTTTGAAGTCATATTTCAAGTTTTGCCACTGTATCTCTAAGGACACAGCACATACTTGGTTGACATAGAACAGAAAATGTTAGGGATAGTAAACAAAAAGGAGACGGGGAAAGAGAAATAGAACAGACAACACTGACAGAAATCTTCTGCATCACTAGATGAATAGGCAAGTCTAAATTTATCCCCTAAGATGCTGACATGAGATTCCTACCAAGGGGAAATGATTCAACAGAGTTGCAGATAAGAAATGGACATGTTTATGTTTGGTTCAGTGCTATTTTTCTTCGAGCACACTTGTCTTAAAAAGAAATCTGTACATTTCATGAAGAGTTATAAAAATAGAGGCAACTTCCCCTTACTGCAAGAACTCAATTAATGATTTCAATGCCCCACTGAAAAAATCAAGGTATCCTTTTATTTAATTCCCTGTCAGGGAAATTCCATCCAGACCCTGAACAGTTGGGGGTTTGATGCCTTGCTCAAGGGCTCCTCGACAGTGCCCAGGAAACTATGCTGACACCTCTCAAGCTATCAGCCAACTTCCAGTTTTTTAGTCCATACTGGGATTTGTACCAGCAACCCTCCATTTGCCAAGTCCCAAAAAATTATCCTCAAACCTTTTTTTTTTCATGCAGGTATGAGAAAAAACATGATCAGTATTTCTCCCACTTGTTTTGTCACACTTCCTGTCCTTGCACCAAGTCTTCACATTTTTAAGGCAGGAGACATAGTCACACAAAACTGTGACAATACAAAGTAAGAAAAAGGAATGCATCAACACTGCCAAACAGTCATATTTGAGCTCCCACATATAGTATTTTATTGAAAAAAAAGAAACTTTCACAATTACTGAATGTATTTAAGGTCAGTAATTTCTAGAAATGAAATCGTTAAATCAGTTAAATTGTGACACTGTTTGGTCAATCAATTAGGAAACTAATGAAACTGAATGTTTGACACTGGATTGTGTTTATATACTTAAAAATGACTTCTTAAAAAGTATTTTGTGTTGAATTGATGTAATAAAATGTAAATGTTTAGATCTTACTGCTTTTAAAACATCAACTATCCCATGTTTCTGAGATGATTAGTACTCATAACATTCAGGTGATCAGCTAAAATGAGCCACCAAAAACTGCAAAGCTAAACAGAGTCATTCCTGGTTAAACAATAGTTAGATTCAGTTTTAACACCTCCTCTCCTCCCCTCCTTTTATTCTCTTTCTCTTCTCTGTTTGTTTCTCCCAGCTCCCTTTGTCTCTCTTCCTGTTGCCTCATTTCCTCTCCTTGCGTTTCTTTCTTGTTTGGCATAATCTGAGCACAACATACTGTCATGTTATTTACATACATAAGTTATATTTACACATACACACATAGGCTATCACTGTCACTTTTAGGTTAGACATACATTGTGCCTCTGATGCCTTTTTAACTTTTTCTGGCAAGTTTGAGCGTGTGTGTGTGTGTGTGTGTGCGTGTGTGTGCATGCATGCAGAGCTTACAATGCACCCTGCACCAAAACTTTATCACATGTGTAATATAATATAATATAATATAATATAACATAATATAATACAACACAATACAATACAATACAATAGAACAGAAAGGACTTTATTTATCCTTGAAGGGAAATTCAGGAGGCATAAATTGAAGGGAAATTTAAAGAGCAATAAATTAAGCCACCAACACATGTTGTTGTTATTATTATTATTATTATTATTATTATTATTATTATTATTATTATTATTATTATTATATTCTTTTCAATAATAGTGATAATAATAATAATAGTGATAATAATAATAATAATAATAATAATAATAATAATAATAATAATAATAATAATAATAATAAATAATAATATAATAATATAAAAATAATAACAATAAAAACAATAAAATGAGTTAGCTAAGCAAAAGTGTGGTCTTATATTTTGTAGAGGCTATTACAACATGTCTTATGCATATTTTTTTCTTAATTTATGTACATCTGGTTTTTTTTGTGATGAATTGACCTTATAACTTTCAAGTGACCTTTCTCTGCCAGGCCTCATATTTCATAATTCCCATTCCACCAAAGTAATCATAAACAAATTTAATTAATCAATAGAGCTGTTGCGGCAAGAATTTTAAATCATTTGCAGCCATTGGCTAATATAATTTAAACTTTAAATTGCTTAATTTACCTGATGGCTCAATTTAGCCATCACCCTATGTGAGTCTACAATGATCAGAAAAACAAAATTAATCAAACCAGATGTTAAACAAGTTAAATTAGATAATTAACTTTGGCAAAGAAATTTGTCGTTAGGCCTAATACGACGAAATATTCTATGAAATTTAAGAATTAAATCATTTTCAACGACTTGAGGTGGTTTAAGTGATCCACTAAGAGATGTTGTTTCCGTCAGACGCCACTAGATGGAGCCGTAATAATTCAAACATGAGCAGAGAACCAGCCTGGCTGCGCCACATATGGTCATTTGTACCATATACGGATTGACGCATGTGACGCTGGCGGAACAACGGAAAATATGACCGTGTGCGGGAAAGGCGAACGTTAGAGCAAGGTCCTTTTTTCAAAGGAGTAAATGTACAACTGAAAAGTTAACCGACTGGATGTGACTATCACTGCAGAACTGGGAAGTTGGACAGTCTGCAGCGTTTTGGAGGTTTTCGACTGTCAGAGTCAAACACGTGAGTGCTACAACGCTTTTGTTGATAATTACTTCCATGAATTTCACGTGCGCGCGTCAGTGTATTTATAAACTTCTTCTGCTTTTCAATGCCAGACTTTCTGTACTTTTATTTTACATTTACAAATGTATTCATGGACTTTTGAATCTGTCTCATCTGATCTGTCTATACTAAGAGGAAGTCCAGACTTTTGCTTTTCTTTTCTCCCACAGTGCAGCAGACATGGGCTTGGCTCACGATCTGTCTGTAGATAGTTCTTTCTATATGCTTTTATTCAACTGACCTCTGACAAACATTACCATTTGAAAGGCTTTTGTAGTTGTTCTGCAAACAGTTAAGCTTGTGCTAACCCTTTATGATAGGCGGTTCCTTTATCTTTACAACCGCAGACTAACAGTGGAGTCCTTATCTGTACAGTCTATGGGCTGAACAGGGGCGCGTCCACGCTTTTGTGACTGAGGTGGCCTACCCCTTACAGTCACGAATTATATTAACCCCACAATGTTAATCCAATTTACCTATAGCAAAAAACTCACATTTATGTTTACTTTGTTGTGCTTTAAAAGGGGAATATATTGTCAACAAATGTTTTTAACCATTTAGCCATAGAGTCCAAAGACAGATGTTGTTTGAAGTCACCTGTATTAAGTATTTTATTACAAAATATCAGCAAACACCTTCAAGCCAGATAACTTAAAAATACATTAATCTGCGGTTGGTACAACTTTTTTCTAATGGTTGATTGCAGGAGTTTTTCATCTGAAATGGCAATAGTTGGAATAAGTATGGAGAACTGGTTGCTGTTAAAAATTGATAAGAAATAGTTAAAGCCATACTGACACACTATTTTGACCCAGTTAGCTTAGCTTAGCTTAACAGCTAAGTGACAGGATTTGACTCAGGGTTTTGTGCTTGAAGTTTTACATGAGATGCTGTAAAACTGAACGCACAAAAAAATGGTCTTTACTCCCTCTCTCTCATAAGAGATTCATATTCAATACATTCAACGTGTCATATATCTTGTAATGTAGTCAAGTGCAATAGAAAACATATTTGCTTGATGCTAATGTACACTGGAAAGTGCACTATGCTAGCAATAGCATGCATAGATGTAACTTTAGATATAAACAGAATTTCAACTTTCATCACAGAAACGTATTGCAATGACTTTTTGTAAACAATAACTAAAAAGTAAAAATATCAAAACTGACTTCAGCATAACTACGGCAAGCTCAAGGTTCCAAATATCTCGAAACATTGTTAGGTGGCCTACTTAATTTAATTATACACAGCAAAAATTGATATTGCCCAATGTGCGTTTTTTTTTTTTTCAAATATTTTTATTATTTTTATTTACTCATCTAAATCCTCAGGTTTCATATTTATGTACTTATAAACTCAATAAAATGTTATTGACACGTAATACCTGTAAAGCTACTTTTTGTATGCAGAAAATTCACAGGGGGAATTGATAAGGAAATCAATAACGAATCAGCTCGATAAGCAGAATCAATAAGAGTATTGGTATCAATGAAATCTTATCAATACTCATCTTTAGCAATTAGCATGTTATAGTTAAGGATTTGGGGCATCACCAAGTTAAGTAGCTTCATCTAAATGTTTGCAGACACTTGCACTTTTCCCTGATCTGTTTTTTTTTCAATTGTTCCTGCTCTTAAAAAATGCAAATCAGTGTCTAACTTTTCCCTCCACTGCCATAATCTTTTAACTTAATACTTCAGTTGTAACATTACAGCATGTATTTTCCTCATAATAAGCATTGTCACATAGAGTATCACACTTGTGCTTTGTGACCTTTTTTCACTTGTACCACTTGAAAAGTTAGCAGTATGTGGCCGGTTTCCTGTGGTTAGAGTTGTTGCATAACTTTTTATATTTAAAAAAGACTGACACTGAATTTCATTATAACAACAGCTTGAATTCCTGAGCTGTTGAAATGTTCAACATTTGTTGGGAAATCCTTGAGATTAGTCTGGAAAGTGACTGCAGAGTTAAACACAGTTGTTTTTTCGTCTTTCCTCTCCCTTTAATCTTCTTAGGACTCCTCAGATTTATCTCGTGACCTTTTGCAGAGACTTGAATGCCAGGAAAGGCTGTATTTTTCCAGAAGAAGCAGCTTGGTGTTTTTTTATACTCACTGGTTTGTCACCCATAGTTCAGTAATTATATGATCAAATTGATACTTTGCATTGGGTAAGGATTTTTTTTTTCAAGCGGATATTGCTTTTTTCTTGAAATACACCTGCATGGAGGACTCTGACTGAGAGATTTTTTCTGTGGTGGTGTTATCTTATCTCAGTTTTAACAGGATATGAACCATGCTATTGGTTACTCTTTGGTAGAGAAATCAAAACGGCTTCTTCTGTTGATTTTCAAAGATCAATATTGGAATTGATCCTAAAGAACAGATGAGCTGTTGTCCAGTAGATGGCGCCTCACCCAAGGGCTCCTATGCTCTTGTAAATCAAACAACTGGAGACATTGTTTTTCACTGAGCACAGCGCTCTGGAGTCAAATTTCACAGCTAGAGGTGCTGAAATTACTCAATGTCGTACCTGTTGGACTTTGAACTCAATGAAACATCAAATGGTACAATAGTATATAAAGTGTTTGACTTTTATGGCACACCACAATAACTTTGACTACACTTGCACTGTGTGAGGGTGTGAGTAAAAGTCCTGAGTTCTGGTTTAGATGTGTCACATTATGCAAGTTGCAGGGTCTTTTAAATGAAATTCAATCATCTGAATCAGTTTCTGTGTGTGTAAAAAACTTTAGAAGGTCATCAGTCCATGACCTGACACACAATAATCAGACACAACAACTGATAACACCAGTGTCCACATTATCTCTGGTTAATGGTTAAGAATAAGAAGCACACTATTTCCTCTTGAGTTTGTTGTTGTATTGGCAGGTGGATTTCAGATTTTGATTAGAGATGAAGCTTGTGTTTCATAGCAGCATGTAGCAGATAGGACTTGGTGGAACTGGGCTGTTTTTAGTAGTTTTTGTTAAGAGTGTTTTATATCAAAGAGCAGGTACTGGTATCTTTCTGTGGTAGTACAGAAATCACAAACTATTACAATCTACTCAGTGACAGGGTGTCAAAGTGCACAGGTTGAAAGACAGAATGAGAAGAGAGTGGATGTTGTGGGATAAAGAATTTGTTTTGACGTTGATGCTTGAGGGTCTCGACAAATGGAAGGTCAGGTTATCCTGCATCACGAGATCTTCTCCTTCTCAGAAAACTCAGTAATATCACTGACAGGAGGGCTGTGTAGAAGAGCATATCAATCTTAAATCTAACAGCTAGAGAGCGCCAAATATAACTACCTCTACACAAGGTTCCTTTACGAAAATTCCCATTTTTCCTGCAGTGTATAGGTTAAGTAAACACTCATCCATAAACAGTTTTTCATCACCCACTAAAATACATGCAGTTTTTTTTCTGTTTTGCTCATCAACAGTAATAAGCGACTTTCATTTACATTCATGAGGGAATTTTCTCGCAACTCTGATGATTGAAAACAAGATATAACCCGATATTGATTTCTGTATTTGTTGATGTGCTGTCCAATCAGTAACTGATACAGTTTGATTATTTTTTATTTCATTTTTCAACTTTCATCTCAGACTCTGACTTTTCCCTCATAGTTCTAACTTTTTAATCACAAAATTAGAACTTTTAATATCCAAATTTTTTGACTTTTGTTCATGATTTCAACCTTTCATCTAAAAATTTTGACTTTTTATCTTGAAATTTGAACTTCCTCTCATTTTGATTTCATCTCATTATTTTGACTTTTTCTGAAAACTTTGACTCAATCTTAAAGTCTTGAATACAAATTGACTAAATTTTGCTTAAAAAGCTGCATTTCTTTTTTCTAAACGATTTCCTATATTTCTCAATTTCAACTTTTTCACATTTTTCAGACTCATCTCAAAATTTTGACTTTTCTCATCACTTAAACTATTATCTGAATTTTTTTGATATTTTAAATATTTAAATATTTTTAAATCTTATTTAATGAGGAAATGTTTAAAAACCATTGCTGTGGTCATCACTCTCCTCTGTGAAGCTGGTGGAGAACAAGCCAAGACACATGAGAGATGTTGTTGCAAATCAGGGTTATTCTACCAAATATTGATTTCTGGATACTTCCTAAGTTAAAACATCAGTAATTTGTTGTTTAAAATTGAATATGAACTTGTTTTTTGCATTATTTGAAGTCTGAAAAGTGGGCTTTTTTTGGCATTATGACTATTTTTCATTTTCTGCACATAAATGCTCTAAATGACAATATTTGGGAGTAATGTTGTAAGTAGTTTATAAAATAAAACAAAACGTTCATTTTACTCAAACAAATACCTATAAATAGCAAAATCAGAGAAAGTGAAAAATGTGCCGTGGTCTCTTGATTTTTCCAGAGCTGTGGATGACAGTGGAGTTGTCCTTCAGGGTTTTCTATCAGAACAATCGTGTGATCGCGTGGACGCACGGAGCTCCAGCGGCTCCTGCAGCAGTATCAGTCCGGGACTTGGGCACATGCCGTTGCTGCATTGCTGCTGTCCACCAATAGATTCAAAGAGAGCGCCCTGGCCCACAATGGAGGGCCGGACTGAGAGTGGGAGGATCAGCTCGGCGCCTGCGATCCTTCTGGCTTTGTTACGCCTGGGAAGCCATTTTGGAAATCTGCGTGTTGTTGCACTAGCATAACACTGAGAAGCTACACGCAAACTTTTGTGTTTTTCTGCAGGAAAAAACATCGCCGCGGATCTGTCGGTGCGCAATAAGACTTAACCTCTAAGTTCCCGTGCGTGGGGACGCTGGCAGATATTTACGCATCTCTCATGATAGTCAAATTTGGATATTTTCCCTTTGGATTACCCCTCTAATGAATTATAACATCCATGGACTACTACTACTACACGGGCAAGTTGATAAGAAATGACAGGATTTATGTTCCAGTGCGTGTGTCTGCTGTGAATGTGTGTTTGCTGTATCCACATCCAGGTAGTTATTGCTGGGCTCCTTTACCAACAAATAACGGCACCTCGGGCCTTATTTCCCAGGATGGTGTTTACTTATTTTTAATGCAACAGTTCCATACCTTACTAACGTTTTCCAGATGCGTTTTTGCGCAGGAATGGAAATGTAACGGCTCCATGATAATAATATTAATACCAGTGTGCGTCGTTGCTGAAGCCTGTTAGTCAGTGCTGCTTTCTGACGTTGTTTAAATTCACGGCGTCTAAATTTAGCACGGGGCAATATGAGAGTGTGACAGGGCTCATGTGTCATCTGCTCCAATAGTATCTGCAGTTATTATTAAACCGAGTATTTGTTTCTAACCTCTCCACTCCGGACGCCGTTTCGTCAGTAGCACTTTGCGTCCTCGTCGCAGGTGGTTTGCGTAAAGGAGCCAGCAAAACACACGCGTGACAACTACAGCAGTGAAGCATTTGTAGGCTGTAAGTTTGAATTCAGGAGGTTTTAGAATAGCCTGTTCTTGTTGAACCTGTCTCCTTTGTCCTGAGCTCATAGATCTTCCAATGAGTCACATGTTCAGGTAAAAACACTGTGGATCAGAATAGAAACACCTGCAGCAGTTTCCTCATTTACTGAGTCCACACATTTACTGCTTACATCCCAAAGTTGACAAATAAGAGATTACTAATCCTGTCTGGATCAGAGTTTTCTTCCTGCTTCTGGATCTATGTTTCTGTTCATCCCTCTCTCCAGCTTGGAGACTCAGATGGGGATTTGATTAAGATTATGGGTTAAGGTTTGATGGTGGGTTTTCTGAGAAGCCATCTGTTTTATTTGCTGCTCTATTCATCTTTTTAATCAAAGGGTAGGAGACCCCCTGTATGACAAGTTGTATGAGTTTTGGTTACATACTCTACCTTTGTGATGATGCATTTATAAACCCCATTAAAACAATGCAGTATAATGAAACACTCACGGTAAATGTGACTTGTAGAAGTGTTACTGGAGGGTGCAGATTCTATCAGAGTTCCCACATGCCAGAAAACCTTGATAGCCTGGAAAATGATTGACCAACTTACCTTCTCATCTTGTAAACATATGGAAAATGAGGGAAAAAAGGTCAAATGTCCTGGTAATGGTTAAGTTATCCTGGAATATCCTGGATTATTTATCCTTCCACTGCTTAGTTACAGACTCCGAATAGGTTAAAAGTAGGGCTGAGCAATGTGCAAAAATAATCTAATTGTAATTTTTTTGTTGCCTATTTTGAAATTGCGAAATATTGTGAGATAATTTTTTTTTCTAATCACGTTTTTGTTTAGAAAAACACGTACACAAGGGGGGAAAAGTAGGATTTTTGTTAAATAATAATTTAAAAAAGCTTCCAAATAATCAATAAAAGAATTTCTGTTTGCATGAAACATCTCAAAAATCAGAATATCATGAAAAAAATTAAATATTTTTGGTCGCTTATTTCAGAAAGTGAAACCTAGATATTGAATCATGATGATTATGACTGACAGATAATGAAATCCCAGAATTCAGTGTTTCAGAAAATCAGAATATTACATAGAATAAGTAAAAAATGACATTTGAAACAGAAATATCAGGCCTCTGAAAGATTGTGCGACTTTCTGACCCTTTTCTAAGTTTTTCCTAATTTCTTTTTAGCCACATTAAACTTATTTGTAGTGCTAATTCTTGCCGTTTCGGACACTTCTTACCACTTCGATTGTTTCTCTTGCAAAGGTAGTTTCAGCAATTTGGCTCTTCGGTTGAACAGGGTTGAGTTCAGGGTTGTAAAGCATAAAACATCGCCAACACCAAGTTTTATCTGGTATTCTGACACATTTTAGGTGATTACTTGTCTCTGAAATGGCTGAAAATGTCCTGGAAGCTGAGTTCAAGGAAAGAGTGGGAACCCTCTTTTATAGTTTTAGTCTGTATTAAATCAAGCCGATGAGTGTTTATGTTATTTTGCTGAACAAGAATAAGTACAAATAAATATTCACATCAGCTTTTTTTAATCAGCACACAGATTCATCATATGACCGTGACATTACTGTTATTCTAATTATAAATTTTTTTCATTAAAAAAATTCTACTGCCATTTCTTGTGCAGTGCAGATTGGCAACACAAAGTGAAGCCTCTTAAATAACTCAGGTGAGTCAGCAGTTCTCTGAAACAGTCAGGAAACTTAAACAGATCATTGTGAAGCTAAAATGCGTGGGAAATGAAGAAACAGTTTTGTATTTATTTGCATTAATTTTAGGCAGGGGGAAACCTAACAAGCTGGCAACAGAGAGTGTTATGGTAACAGCAATCACTCAGGGAGGTTTCAGTATGAGAAGCTCAACCCTCAGACGAGTGGTTTCCCGCCCATTGCCTAAAAGCCAGCCCCACCCCTTGCTGTTGTACTCGGTTTCATAATACTGCTCTCTCAGTGCGTGGAGCTTATCCGAGAAGTCACTGAAGGAATAGCTGTCCTCAGGAAGAGTCTGCTTAATACAACACGGAGCGGGAGAGGAGCGTCACTCTGCCTGTCCTGTCTCCACCAGCCTTCCCTGCCTGTTTGCCGAGCAGAGGAGAAGAGACAAGTCATTCATTACAGCTTCTCTGGCGTCCGTAGCCTCCGTCAGCAACCAACCAGAGCCAACATGCAGGAAGAGGTCGGCCAACTCTTGTCCACAGTAGCATTGTTGTGTATCAGGGGAAAGGGAATGTCCGGCAGCTCTCATTAGGGCCTGGGCTTTCTGATGTTGTTGTACAGCATAGCAGTAACTGGTGGTGGGGTGTTTTTGGAGAGCAGCCCAGTGGATAGCGCAAGAATTTATTTAGGACGGGAAGGAATTTACCAGCGCTGTATTGTATTTGATATGTGGATGCAGGTCTGAATCTCTTTTAAAGATACACTTCACTGTGCTAGAACCTGAGCTCATTAGCAGGACTGATTTCTTTAGAAGAGACAGGCTCAACAAGGCAGTGCATGCGTTGTGGTGACTGTTCGTTTGTATGTGTGTGTGGAAGTTTGTGCTTGTCATCCTCCGTTCACCATGTCAGCTTTGGCTAAAGATGCGTATCCCTTGCGTCCTGACTCTTGCAGTCTAAACAAAGAAGAATGAACATGGATTTTTCTCAACTGCACACATACACGCCGCCACAGTGTGCTCCGGAGAACACCGGCTATACCTACTCTCTCAGGTGAGACCTCAGTGCTGTTCTCACGCTAAACAGTCAGAGCTGTGGCATTTCAGTGACACCCTGCCTGTCATCTCTGTCTGTGCATCTTGAATTACTTACTTAGGAGGAAGTTTTTAAGAATAAATACTGTCTTAATGTTATATTCATCAGCTCCTCTGTGTTTCTTTAGATCTTGTTCTTTTCTAATCAATCAAATTATCATGCCTGTGTTTTAAAACAAAAGGTTTCCAATCTGCTTTATGGAGTTTTACACATTTCAGGCGGGAAATTTAACATGCATGCCTTTAAATGTACTTTTGACGACTTTGTTTTCTTACTTCGAGGTTCCTCAAGTCAGTTACTCTGACTTTCTAAAAAAAAAAAAATGTGGTTGTGGCTTTGATGACTCAGCCTCATGATTCAGTTGGTGTGTGTTTAAGTTGTTAGTGGGGAGTGGGGAGCCATGCAGGGTAGAAACAGAGATTTTTCTCCATGTTGCATGAGTTAAGATAAAAGCACAAACTTAAATATGCAGCAAAAGTTGCTCCTGATTCATCTTTTGTTTCTCAAGAGTCATCAAACATGATACCTTAGGTGTGGTCAACACTTACCGAGGAATGTCTGTGCATGTGCAGGAATGCTGTTTCCTTCCCTCCTGTCAGTCGGTGTCAGAAACTCTCAGAACAGAGAAAATCTTCCAGGTATGCAGGTTAAGAATTCAGGTACCACTTACCTGTGTGCTTCACTCACTTTCTGTCTCTAAAGAGAAAGGAAGAGTTATTGCATTGGCCCTTCGGTCATTAAGGCGGAAGTTGAAGTGCATCTTGTTGTGAAACAAAAATCAAGTTTAAACCTCTCATTATGTTTACAGCTGTGTCTTGAAATGCATCGTGAAAACAGACGACAGACGTACGGTACAATGAGCTCTTTTTTCATCCAGCTGAACAGGCTCAGGCAGGTCTGTAATTGTATGTCAAATACGAGACCGTTGCTTTTGTATTTAAGGTCAGCAGCTGAAGTAGGATTGGGAATTTTATTGTGAAGTGTTTTCATTTTGGAGCTGTTGAGAAGCTGTAAGCTGTGTACCATTACTTCTACTGCAACAAAAGCAAAACAAAAGGAAAACCCTCATGATTTCAATTCACTCCTCACTTAGAGCTCATTCCTTTAATATGAAATCCCCATGATAACCAGTCCCATGAGTCTCACAATGGACCGAGGCCAAGAAAGATGATGAATGTACAAGAGCGTGTTTGACATGCCGCTGGAATCAGGCAGGTAGACTGAGAGGCAGGAACAAGCTAATCGTGTTCCTTTGAATGCAGTCAGCTGAGAGGCTATTAATGAACCTCACAGGCACAACCAAGGCCCTGATCCCAGGATTACACTAATAGTGCCTCTTGACCAGCTAGTTTAGAGGTCTGTGGTTTTTATTAGCCTGTGCGTCCTGCAGCTTAGTCACTAATGTTTGTCATCTCCCTTGAGAAGGAAAGTTTTCGTCTAATTTGGCGATAAATTCATGTTGCTAATCTTTCTGAATTCCAAAATAAATTAAGTATAGTTTTTCTCTTCTTACAATACAATAAGTGTTATCCAAACACATTAAGATCAACAGGGTTTAATTATTAAATTCATGCATTACATTTTCAAAACATGCACTATAAATATGGATGATGATTATCCTTTTTTACCCACTGTAGAAGAATGAAGCCAAAATACAGCTGCATCAGACACTCACACTGTGCTTTGATTTCCGTCTGTTGTGAATTGTGAAGCCAGAGCATGCACTGAATCAATCTGGCGCCTGAAGCTGCAGGACTTGCGTCAGACCCTTTCAACTAACTTAGACAAGCTTCTTATCAATAAAAGATCAGCTATTTCTCTGTGTCCTCAGCAGAACAGACTCATGTGTCAATTTGAAGACAAGGCTCAAAAGGAACACATGGATGCAAACCAAACTGATAAGAACAAACTGCCATGATGGAAACTATATTTATAAGTATCAAATTAAGAAATATGTTTGACATTTATCACAGTTTTAAATTTGACCCAGGTCTCGTAAATGAGAGGGACTGGGAGAAAAAATGGATTCACATAAGTATTGAGATCTTTTCTTTCCCAGTTTCTAAGTTGATTTCTTTTAGTTAGAAGTTAATTCCTTTTATTCTAAATGTAAGTGCCTCATTTTACTCCTCAAAGCAAACTTTTGGGAAGAGAGTAGCGTTGTACTAAAGACCACACTATCCACGACCAGAATGTTCTGAGACAAGACCAAGACCATAAAAATTGATTTTCAAACCATGACAAGGTTGAACAGTTAAAGAGTATTCTGTCTGAATCTAGTTCTCTTTTGGATACATCTGACAGACAAAAAAAGTGTCTGCAAATCTTTCAAAGCACAAATTTCTCAGACCTTAACAGATTTGTTAAACTGTATTCTTACAAAAAATAAGTTCTAGTATTTATTTAAAAGTCAGCAATAAGTCTAGAATTATTCGAAGTATCTGAAAACAAGATGTTTACTTATCAGGTGAATGAGGCATAAAGCAAGTGTTCAGAGGTTTTCCAGATTAGAAATAAGATTGACTGATATGAAAAGTTTCTTCAGGTGTCTGACACATAAGGACAAGGAAAAACTTACAGATGAGGAAGAACAATCACGCTTAATGTTTCAAGTCAGATGAGGAACAGCTCAAAGGAAAATTAATTCCAAAATATCACATTACTGAAGTTGAAGAAAAAACCTGAGTCTGGTCAGTCTGAGAAAAGATTGAGTAATAATGCTCCCAAGTCAGGGTCGAGACCAAGACTGGTCTTAAGTACTATAACACTGAAAGAGAGTGTACTATATCAGAAGTATGACTCTGGATGTAGTCCATAGACATCATCATCATTTCACTTTTTACTGGTGAAATCTGCTATACTGTAGATTCACAATTTAAATGGCACCAAAAAAATCGAATCAAACACAGAGATAATCACATGGTCCTAGCCCTACTAAATGAGGTGGGCTTTAAGACCTGCAATACAGTCAGTAATCAGGGGAGTCCTGTAATGTTGGTGCTGACCATTGTTTTCTGAAAGGGATGGCGGTTAAATGTCAATGTCTGTGCTTTGAATCTGAACACGCTTGCTAACTTTATAAATATCAACCTGTCAGAGAGTCTGACAGCTGATTATGTTCAGACTGTAGTGGGTGTGTGCACGTGTCTGCGGCCCACAGTGAGTGCACAGTGCAGAGATGAACGGACGGGGTCAGGTGACAGAAACCGTTGGCCCATCTGTTGTCAAAACTCAAAAGAGCAGTGACAAGTTCTGTAGCGGTCTGAAAGAAAGAGGGAGAGGAGGGCAGCCAGTCGTGGCTTGTTTCTTTCACCGGCTCTGTGGAGCCACCGACACACAGGGAGACAATCTGGACTTCCATTATTTTGGGCAGTCAACTAACACTATAAACAGAATGAAATACTTTCTTTAGATGAAGATCATGACACTTTTTTTATTTTTTAACAAACTGGGGCTGAGTTCTCACTTCCTCACAGCTGCTTTCACTCTCTTTTTCAACTTGCACTAAACATACTTAGAAAAACCCACTCTGACTTGTTTCTCAGGCATAAGTTAAATCCAATATAACTTTCTTCTATCACTTTGAGACAAACTTCAGTTCATAAAACCTCAGAATTTCAGTCAAAGTGGTTGTTGATTCTGAGTTTTACTGCTGAAAAGAGGAACAGCACTGAGCTTTTTGACCGCTTGATTGACCGAAACACTTTGACCATCTCTGCGGAAAGTGTGTGTGTGGGGGGTGGGTGGGTGTGTGTTGTGTATGCACTCACACAGACCCTCCATATTTTATGAAAGTGGAAGTGGGTCAGTGGGACTGGGGCCTCTGGTTAAAGGTTTTTTTTTTTTTACCTCATATGGTGAAGCCAAACTGTGACAGTAGTGAACAACAGCAGGGATCGACCCCTCTGGTTCTGACTGTGAAGAAAATAATTACATTTTCCTGTTTGCTGGCAGAAATAAATGTAATAAAGATTCCATTTACCAAGGAAAACAACTGGGGGAAAAAAAAGTGTTAAATCTTTCATATGAAACATAAGTGGAGGTTCAGGACACAGCCAGAACAAGCTGCGTCTGTACAGGAAGTGCCAATTTGTCAGTTGTTGATTAGGCTGCTGTCACAGTTGTTTTGACATCTGGTCAGCACATGCATCCCTGGCAGCTGGTTTTGGTGAAATACCTACCACCCTCTTTGGAAGCTAAACTTGTGTCAGTGTTTACATTTCACGTACTTCTCCTACGACTATAGAAGAAAGAACTCTCTGTATTCTTGTCCACATAAAGCTCATGTTTTATCTGCATGTCTGTATCTGTGTGAGTGAAGCATGAGCTCATGTGCCTCACAGCATCTGCCCGATAGAAATGGTACATGTCAAGCCATCGCTCCTGAACCCCCCTCTGTCTTACTGTCTTACAGAGATGTTTAGAGTGATCTCCATGGCAACTGCAGCAACATGAAAGGCACACTATAGTGTACAGTGTAATAATGTAGACAGTGACGGACACTAGACCAGGGTGGGAGGGGGGGGAGCACTGGAACAATCCTGATCACAGGACCAAACCCTGCCCACCCAGAGCTTGTCTGATTGGAAATTTGAAGTCTCTCTGTGCTTTTTGCTCTGTTCCAAAACTCCCAGTTCCCGGCCTCTGATAAATATAGGCCTCAGCACCTCAGGGGCAAATAAAATCTTCACTCTGTAACAGTTTGAGGAAAACAGTTTGGTGCTGCTGCTCTGATTTGGTGTTTTCCCAACGTTCTTCCAAAGGTTTGTGCTAGGGGGAGAATAATGAAGGCAATATCATTTCTGTAAACACAGGGGGGTCTCACCCCCTACAGTGTCATGGGGTGGAGATTTCACCCTGTAGTGCATAGTGGTCACTACAGTGGATACCTATTTAGAAGTTTTTTACTCCTAAATTCAATAGTCATGTGATGGAAATTCATATTAGCCTGTGTCAGGATATTTGTATTCTTCTTAATGTTTCCATTTTTTTTCCAAACATATATATATATTTTTGAACATGTTGTAGACAAACATTTGAGGGTGAAAAAGCTTATAGACTACAAATTAATCAGTGTTAAAATGGATGAAAGAGAGTTAAAAAGTTTTGCAAAACATTAAAAAAATATTATTCATGAAATTATCAAAGAAAAAAAAAGAGGTTAAAGAAAAAAAAAAGTCATATTTACATTAAGTTCACACTGTTTTATGTTAAATGCTCAGTTACAAATATTTAAAAACATAAAACTGAAAACTTTTTTTCATGCCTTAATACAAATAAAAACACTCAAGGGAAAAATCCTGACACTGACTTTCATAATTCATGCATCAGTGGGTTAATTTAAAATCAAAAATGTTGAATTTATGATTGACTTTTGAGAAACCAAACAGACATGAGTCGAAAATTTGTTGAAAGAGCAATGAGTTGGAAATTTTGCAAATCCAGTGCAGTATTTGACATCTGGGTGCAAGTTGTTCCCACTTGCAACCTCATAGTGCTGCTTTATTAATCTGTAAATCTGTTATTGCAGTGTTCTCTGCCACACACTCTGAATAATCTTGCACAAAGAATTCAGTATTCACGACCAAAAAAATGTTTTTCAGTCACTTTGAGAAAAGGTTTTCGCCCCTCCTGTTTCAACATGCCCCCCTCCTCTTGTAAAACTTTCTCTCTGCTTGTCGGGTATGTCGTTGGCAAGTTTCTGACAAAGCTTTTGTAACCGCACTTGTGGTTTTGAAGCTGAGATTAACAACCCACATGGTTTCTATAATAGACGTATATGTGAGACATGTGGTATCCAGTGTTCTTACTCAACCTTTCAAAGTGTTGCTTTTAAGATCATCATCACTGACTTTACCAACAGTAGGTAGATTTTATTGTAAAGTAGTTCATATGCTCGTAACTAGGGCGGCATAATTTATCTTTTCAGTATTGTCATTGCAATATGCCCCTGTGCAATATTCATATCACGGGGTATCTGATATATCGCAATATATTTGAGCTTTTCAGTTAATTTTCTGTAGCCCGTCTTTGCAAAATCACATTTCAAATAGATTTAAATGAGCATCTATGTATTTGATCACATTGCATGAAACAGAGCGCACAGTTATTTCACCTTCTCAGCGCTCTGTTATCTCACCTGCTGTTATTAGGGTCAGGCAGCGTGACGTGAAACATGATTGGTCGAGTGACTGTGAGATAGGGAGCAATGAATGTGAGTGGGGCAGAGCAGAGATTTGGACAATCTGACAGTTTGTTCATAGTTAATATCACATGAGGAGCTTTATCTAACATTTTCAGGGTTAAAAGCAGCAGCTTCCAGATCTGCGCCTTGTTCAGCTTTGTCTTCAGTCAGAACAAGCTCTCTGTTTGTTTTTGAGCTCTGAGTTTGGATCTTTTGATCACCTATTTCATTGTTCATTTCACATCCATCTTCCCATGCCGTATGATTTTGAGCTGCCATAAAACTTGAAACAGTTGTAGTTTAACGCCCAAGTAGAGTTTGTTTTGCTTTCTGCAGAAATTGCCTTTTTTTGTCTTTCCAAAGTGGACCATCTTCCCAAAATGCACTGTGCTTGTCTCTAAATATCGCTTTTCATAGATTGATATCTCAGTACAAAAATTATTCGAGCCGACAAAAAAGGCAAAAGGCAGGAGGTGGACAAACTCAGTGAGCCACTGTGTGTCTGCTTAGCCTGTGTGTGAACCACTGTTTCTCTTGCCCTGAGCGCAGTCAGTTTTAACAATTAGTCCTGTAATATTATTTGGTTTTGGAGAAAACTTAAATGATGGAACCTCTGTGGAGGAGCATCATTAAAAAGTCTGAACTGATGTGAGAAGAATCACTTGCAGGAAATATTATTGATCAATATCAATAAGTAACATATCAACATGATTAAGACCCTTTACTAACACAAAAAGTGTTCATGGTGGCAGAGAAAGAGGGAAAAGTTGAGAGTCTGTTATCATTTCAGGGAGAATTCAGCTGAACAAAGTGAAGCAGTAAACTTGTACAAACATTGCAATATATATCCCAGGAAACAAAAACATCCTGTTACCATTTTTCCCAATATCCTGCAGCAATAGTTCAGACACCAAAATGCTCCTGTGCTTCCAACAAACTCTCCAGCAAACTGCAGCATTTTTCTATTTCAGTTGAAATATTCTTTATATCTGTTTAAATACAGATTTGTGATGTATCATGCACGTAAACATGAGGCCTCATTGTGTCTGCTCTGTGGTGGGATCAAATTTTGCATACACTATTCAAAGCAGGCAGAAGGGGAGTGGGTGGCAAGTCCCTCAGTGGCAGCAAACCAAACATGGCGCTGGAAGTGTGTACTCACCAGAAGGGATGTTACCGGAGTTACTTTTTTCTTTGTCATGGAGGGATTCATCATCTGTGGCTCCATAGACGGATCTGAAAGAAAAATCGACACGTTTGTTTTGTGTCAGTAGTTGTGGCGGTGAATCTGTGAATCTCACACCGTCATACAAGATCCAGGCTGCTGTTGTCTTCAGGGCACGTTACCCTGACAGGGCCTCAAAGAGCAGACATTGGCGTTATGTTGCGCTTACCTGGCGGGTAAATTCCTTCTCAATGATTCATCATGTGAAGTTAACACTAGGATGAATGGCTCGGATCCAGTGGCTTCATCCTGAGGCTGTCTAGAGTTTCTTTCTCATATGCATGTTTACCTCTAGTTGGTGTGAAGATGTACACTTGTTTCAGATGTCTGATCGTCACATTAATCAGTTTCCCTTTAAATTTGTGATGTTTGGGATCCAAAAGTGCCTTGAATGCTCTGTGAATTACATCAACTTAGGTGAATGTAAATCTAAGGCTGAAGGATTTGAGTTGAAAATCGAATTGCAACTATTTTTCCCCGTTTCACAGTTGAAATTTTTTGCAGTTATTTTTCGGTTCCCTGTCTTATGTGTTGTCGAACAAACACAACTTTGAAAGTGAACATTGACGATGACAACAACCCATTACATTCTTTTTGCTACTCATGACTGTTTTTTGCCCATTTTAGTCACATTTCACTTTTAAGACTGTTTTATTTTTTGCTTCTTATGACTGTTTTTCAAGTTTTTTTCCCCAATTTTTGCCAACTTTTCTTGCTTTTTGACCATTTTTGCCACCTTAAACTTATTTTAATTGCTACCTCTAGCCATTTGTGCCTTTTTCACCTCTAGGATTGTTGCTCTTGCGAAGGTAATTTAAACAGTTTGGCTCTTTAGTTTTGCAGGGTTGAGTAACACTTGTGTAGAGCATAAAACATCTACTGCCAAAAAAAGGAATCTGATATTCTCACACAATTCAGGTTTAAGAAATAGTGCACTGTCTGGGATTAGAATATTGCAGCAGGACATATTGAGATTTAATGTAATTTGCGGTTAACTGCCCAGCCCTATGTAAATCTTGGTTCCTGTCTTTGTTCCAGCTCTTGTCTCATGCTACTGTTGTGTCTCACACAGAAAGCGTTTCCCACTAACCTTGAACCCCATCCTGCATGCTCTGAGCGAAATGCAAAAAAAAAAAAAAGAAGCAGTCATAAAATCACTAAAATGTACAATCCTTTCTGATGTTTGTGTGTAGCTGCGCGTTTAAAGAAATGCTGCTGTGCCCACTGAGTGTGGGAAGAGTATCAAAGCTTCAGTGTTATGTAAGGAGAGATTCCAGGAAGCTGAAAGTCAGGATGGAAGCGTCTTCTTTCTTTCAATACTGTACGTTTGTTTCCTCATCTGTGTCTTCTTTGCCCAGTCCTGATAGCGCTGAGTCCGTCTCTATTTTTACTACGGATGTGGGACGTGGGAGTCGCCTGGGAGAGAGCAGATCAATTTGGATCCCCAGAACATTTGAATCGAGACTGCAGACTAATTAAACTCTGTTTACAGCGTCCAATGAGACAGGCTCGGTCCTGACAGTTGTTTCTTTGAGTTCAGGATGCACAAATAAACGCTGGTGATCCATGTCCATGCTTATGGGTTCTCAGGTAGAGGAGAGGGCTGCTTCTACTTTTGCCAGTTAGACATGTCTGTTTATTTGTCATTCAAAACCTGCCTTACCTCAGGCTGACAATCAGTTAGTGCTGGTCGTGTCGATAATATCTATCGCGATAGACACATGATCAATATCAGAGGAAAATACATTTGATAGACTGTTCAAAATGTCACTGAACTCCATGAGAAAACATTGATCCGATCTGCAAACTCTGACCCTTTTAAGGAGTTTGATTGAGATCTTTTACTGAAATATTCACAAAGTTGGGATCCTTTTTCGTTCACCTGAAGATTATTAATGGTGCGATTGACACACATGACAGAAATAATACTGTCATCATTTTTGCTTCAGATAATGAAGAAAATAAACATCAGTATTTCTCATAACAGTGCTACTCTACTGAAAAAAATCCTCTTTTTGGTGTTGTGGATGGATAATGAATCATGATTGTGAATATTAGCTGCAGGGAGGGGGATGATGGGAAATCGACATCGATTCAAATTGAAGAGAGAGCGGTGCACTGCATGGACATTGGTAACTGAGAAGTTGTCTTTTACCTGTAGATCTCTTAATGAGCAAAGCAACACGACGTACCTGCAATGAGGCGCATGCTGACAAACAGAGGCGTGCCTAGACGTTTTAGACTGGGGTGCCCCGACCCATTGATGCAGCAGTGGGCATAAATAATGTGAGCCCATACTCAATAGACAGAATTTATATTCACTTTTTATGTATTAAAAAAACAGGATTACAAGCTACAGCTTTAACAAAGAATAATAATAGTGATAATATTTTTTGGCCATTTTTGCCTAATTGTGTAGCACTAGTTAAAACAGATGAATAGATGTTGAATGTTTGAATATTTATTCATCCCACTACCATCGTCCGATAATAATTATTTCAAAGTGAAATTATTTGAATTAAATCATTTTTCTCTTGACTCTTATTTTGAACATTTTAAGCAAACTATTTAACAACTATCGATAGTGACTGATATAAAACACTTGTATCATGAAACATTTTTCAGCCATATTGCCCAGCCCTACAGTCAGTTACCAATAAGGATGAATTATCTTCGGCATGCTCTATGGAACAGTGGTACAAGCCTCGGATTAGTGAGTCTGTGAGGTAACTTCAGGGTAAACCCTCAGTTTCAGGGCAGTAAAGGTGATTCTTCCTGTGTGTGAAGCTGTTGGGACATGCATTGGACACCCACCCTGATCCAGAGCAGGTTCTATTTGAGATAAGAGATTAGAGGTCACTCAGGTCAATGGATCCATAAGCTGAGACTGTGAAAGGAGGAAGTGTTCAGAGATGAAGCACGAGGGGACTTTTAAGTCTTACTTTGCAGTGAATTTGCTTTTAGCCTCTAATTTTGATTTTTAGAGACATTAAATTCTTCCACATTTTACTGTGACGTGAATCATACCTCTGCCTGATTGGTCGTATCCTGCAGGCACCACCTCATATGAATGTGCTCTTGGCTAAATTGAGGAGCCCTGGCTTGTTTTGTTGTAGACAGTTATTTGTGTTGCGATATGCTACAGGTGTTTATTGTCCATCAGTATATAATCTTGAGGCATTCTTTGATAACTTTGCTTCTTCAACACTGTAAAGTTTGTTGATGAATTATTAGCTGCACAGGTATTCCACCAATAAATGAAGATGGCTCTTACACTGTCTATAGAATTGAACACGTTGCCCTGCCCTTTGGCTAATATTTATGATGTGAATTTCCAGTCTTGAAGAAAAACGGTGACATAAATGTGACAAGGTGTTGAAAGTTGTGTTGATTTGTGGCCCACCTGTGTTTGTGCACCTGGTTTTTCCTCACTCCTCTGCTGTTGCTGGTCTGTTTGACTTTTTTCTGATGCACTTGTTATCTTTAAGGGTGTAGTCAACTCGCTTTACGATATGAAATACTCAGGATACCATATGACTTTTGCTCACAATATCACTGGAGATTCACATTTTTTTTTAAAATAGCAGCTTTTTCCTGATGCTTCCTATAAGAATTAATCCTTTTGTCTGACTGACATAACTAATTATTTTTGGAATTACAAGTAATATCAGTATTCATAATATATCCTGGGGCTGAACAATATGGACAAAGTTTCATGTGGATTGTAATACCAGATATCTCAGTATCGACACAATATAATATGACCGTGGACTCTGTGAAAACTAAGCATTTTTCAGAAAAATAAAAGCATTAGAATACAACAGGATGTGAAAAGTGTGTTTTGTTGGTTAGAACTCACTGTCAGTCGTCAACATTGACAGAAAGTCACAAATAATGAGGCCTGAGCTAGGGCTGACTGGTTTTAGAAAAGGATCTAATTGCAATTTTTCTGGCAGATATTGCGATTTCAATTCGATTCCCAATTTTCTTTTAATCAAACTTTAGTGAAATTTTCACGATGTTAAGTAACATTTACAAACTTGACAGAAAATTACATCAAACCATTGAAACATCAAAAGTTACTCTAATGCAAGAATGAAAATGAAGACTGAAGGTAAGAATTGTTTCCAACTTTGAGATAAAAGGTCAATATTTAAATATGAAAAGTGGAAATTTTGAGAAAAAAAGACAAAATTCTAAGACAAAAAGTCAATAACTGTCAGAGTTTAAGAAATCAATTTACCATTGTGAAAAAAGTCCAAACTTTCTCATTTAAATTTTAAGATGACAAAAGTCTAAGATAAAAAGTCCACATTTTGAAATAAAGGCAATGTTTGAGATAAAAAGTTGAAATTTTGATACAAAAAGTAAAAACTCTAACATTCAAGTACAAATGATGCAAAATGAATACAAAATCAAAGGATAAAAGGCAAAAAAAAAAAAAATTAAAGAAGATTTTTAGCTAAATTGTTGAATTTTGATTTTTTTGAAATCCCCAAGTCTAAAACCTATTCTAGTTGTTTCTAAACCGTACTTGTAAAATTGTATTTTTAGTTGTAAAAACTGAAGAACAAAAAGAGCTATCTTTGACTCTTAACTTATAAAAATAATGTAGTGCAAAATACCCTTAATTGTGTCGAGTTAAATAGAATAAAATACAAAACAATAAAAAAAAAAAATCAACAATACCAAGGATAAAAGGAATTTTCCCAACAGTCTTACACTCAAGACAGGTGTGTGTGAAACAGCTGACACAGCAGCTCCTGGGTCAGTCAGGAGCAAAAAAAATCGCAGCTTTAGCGATCACATGATCACGATGTTTGAAATTGATATGATAACAATATTTATTACAGCGCTAATATCCCTTTATTACAACACAATAAATAGTGCAGAGATTACATGTGAAATTAACATCCTATCCTGATAAAAAATGAGGGGAAGCGCTGATCCAAACTGATGCAGCTTCAGCTGATCTGCATTTCACATAACCTGACAAAAACTTGCTGTTAGTTCTACAGAGCTATTATATAAGTATACCACATTATCAGATGGGGCCAGAATTGGGGAACTGGATATTACAATATAGTGTACCTGCAGTTACACCTTTTAATATTTTTTTTAACTTGATTTTATTCCATGCATCTTTGAATTTTATTCTGCTGTATTTTATGCCATGATATTCTTTTACACCCTTAATTATCTCTTTGTCACATCAGAATGAAAAGCAAAGCAAACATTAACCAATTGAAAATCAGCATCAAAAGTTGTGAGTGTCAGGCTGACTTTGATTATTCATCTGCGACTGGCTTAAAAACTTGTATTTTAAAGAGAAACAGAAAATAAATGTTGCTCCATTAATGCTCTCACAAATTCCTAGGTCACATAGATGAAATTTCAAAAACAGGATCAGGAATACTGAATTTATCCTGGGCTAATTTTGGTATTCGTCTACTCTTGAGTGTGTGTAATATTTATTAGACGTGGAGAAACATCTGGAGTGGATCCAATGTTGACTGTTGGTGATGGAACAATCATAGTGCTGCATCCACATGAACTCACATGTAGACAGTGACTCCAGTTCACAAGCACTTCTTCATGTACTTACAATCATTCTTCTTGGCAAATGTTTAAACAGCAGAGGCTGGCTTCATTTCACAGAGACAGGGAGGGAGAGGTGCAGCTCTGGTCATGTGCTCAGAGAAAAGCCAGTTGGAGGAGCAGGCAGGAGGCAGAGCGAGGACCAAAGCACATAATTGGCTCTCCGCTGGAGTCTGTAATCCCCCGAGTTAGAGGAAGACTCACAGAGCAACATGTACACTGGAGTGTAGGTTTACACACACACATACATACATAGGTGTGTAAACTATGGGTGTTGATCCGTCTGCAGTTTGCGGTGTGTAAAAGACAGAGTCACTGCATAAACCAAACAGCTTCTCATACCGGAAAGGTCTCTGTGTTTATTCTCTGTCCTCAAATGAACGATAAACGGCTTTGCTCCTCCTCCTCTCTTCCCTCCACCTCCACCTCCACCCCTCCCTGCACACTCATGGAGTAATTCTGCCTGACCCAGTTGAGCCACATGCTGAGTGTAAACAGTCAGTCAGAGAAAGTGCAGTGTAAGCAAGTTGTTTCAGTTCAGTTTATAATCAATCAGACAAATCCGGTATTTTGAGTTTTTTTGCAAACACAAACTAGGGCTGGGCAATTAATTGCAAATTAGATTGAACTCACAACTCACTGTTGCAGTATTCTAATTGCAGACAGTGCAATATTTCTGTAACCTGTGTCAGATTAACCATTTAAACTTACCATTAGATGTTTATGCTCCACACCAGTGTTACTCAACCATGTTCAACTAATGAGCCAAATCAGTGAAACTTAGCCTTGCAAGACAAACAATCTAGGTGGTGGAAAATGGCGAAAAAGACAAGAAACAGCAATAAAAATGAGTCTAAAGTGGCAAAAAATTCTGAAGAAGCAGCAAAAATTGAAGGACACTTGAGAAATACTCAAAGTAGCAACAAAAGTGGTGAAAAATGACTGAAATTTCTAAATAAGATAAGTCAGAGGGAGGCAAAAGTCCATAAGTAGTGGAGAAAAAAGTGAAAAGTGACTTTAATGGGCAAAAAGTGGCAAAAAGTAAACGTCATGGGTAGTTGTCGTGCCATAATTAAAGTTCATGTTCATTTCGTACAATGTATTCGTTTAAAAACACATAAGATTGGGAGCCTAGATATGATCGCACATACAAATAAAAACCATAATTGCAATATAGGGAAAAATAATCTTAATTAGATTCTTTTTGTAAATCATTCAGCCCTGGTGCAAGCTGCATAAATATGTCTTCCTCTGTAAAGAAATAAGGGTTCTGAGTGGTCATTTTTGTCTTATTTTTCTCTTCATTCGAAAGTTTTAGAAGCACATTTACTGAAGTTTCCTCTAAAATTCCCCGGCTCCTGCCCTGTTCCCTCCTAATCTGAATGTTTACCCTGACTCTGTTTGCCTACTGTGCCAGGTGGGTGTGGCCCCCGTGAGTCACAGCTGCACAACGCACGCCAAAGTCAAATTTGAAAACATACACGGTGTGTTTCCACTTAGGCTTGGCTGAAGCCCCGCTCTGAGTGGAGTAGATTTTTTCTTTTTTTCAGCTTACTTGCATACTTTGGGATATTTTTATGGCACTTTTTCCCAGTTTGACTTTCAGAGACACAATGTTCTCATTGTTTTGTCTCTTTTTTCTCGCTCCCTTGTGAGTGAGTCACTTCCTGTCAGGCTCACTGCCAGTTGCAGGAACAACAGAAAGACGACTCTCTAAACAGTCAGTTTGTCCCAGCCTTTCTGAAATGACACATGCAGCTGAAAAAGGCAGGGCATCCCCATGCAGCATCAATTTGACGCTAAAAGTCTGAACCCCCTCTGACCCACCTCCCTGGAGTCCATCATGCAACTTTTCTTTCCAATTCAAAACTTTTCTTCCCTTTCTCCCTGTCTTTCCCGCTCTTTCTTCTTCTCCTCTCTGTCTCAGCTCCAGCTACTCCTCCAGAGCGTTAGAGTTTGAGAGGGAGCACCAGATTGCTGCCGTGTACGAATCACCCAGGATGTCACGGCGGAGCCTGCGTCTGAAGAACAGCGCCAGTCACTATGACAACGGGAGCCTGGCTGATTACGCTCAGAACCACAGTAGCAGCTACGCCAGCAGCAGGAGAGAGACACGGTGAGACTGGTTATGGAGGAAAACACTCATACCTGTTTTAATCTTATTTTACATGTTTTTTTAATCCCATTTTTTAAGAATAAATGATGATCATACAGTGATGGAGTTACACTTCAGATTAAAAACTATAACTCCAGCGTACTCCAGGAGCTTAGAGAAGTTAATCGTCTTAGAAGCCACTGGAAGTATTTACTGCTGTAATCTCTATTTGGCAAAGAACAACTTAAAGTCACAATAACTCAAAAATTACCGTCGGCTACACAAGAGGTTTCCTCAGACTGAAACTGTCAGTGGTATTATTTAACTCAAAGAAAATATAGCTTTACATTAATGTGACTTACTGCTAAAAGAGCCTGGTATATTGCCTGTAATATTTATGTATAAAAGTACAGTATAGTGTGGTGTCTCCTGCTTTGTCTGCTTTTCCTCAGACGGCAGTTTTGTTGACCTGACCTGATCATTAAACCATCACTCATCCTCAGCTTACGGCTCTATTGCTGTAATCAGAACTTCTGTCTCATAACTTTTAATTAAAAGACTAAAGAAGTTGTAAGGAATGGTTTCGAGACATAATTCCATGCAAATGATCCATGAAAGTGAAGTATATTTTCCAGCCCTCCTCTCGACACCACACCTCACACCTCCATGTCTCTCGTCTCTGATCCTTCAGGACCGTGCGGAGCAAAAAGCAGCAGTCAAGCGCAGGCTCGCTCTCTTTATCCCTGAGCCAGGCCGTCACGCCGAGGAAAACCCTCACCTTCTCAGCCATCAGCACCCCCATCGACGGCAGCAGCAGCAGCATCGTTCAGGAGAGTCTCCAAGAGTCTGACGCCTCACTGCTCACTCCCATCGTCGATCAGCCCCACCTGAGACAACGAACCATCACTACAACCACAACCACCACCTCCTCCTCTGTGGACGGACACTGGGGTCAGTAGTTCTAAATGAAGATCCATCTGAAATGAACCATTATTAAAATAATACGACATAAATTCAGTCCTGTGGTATGAAAACATCCCCTTGCCCTTTTATCAATGTAATAATCTTATTTAAGGCCATTTTAATTAGGGTATCACACACAGTATTAAAAGAACTTTCATTAGTTTCAACTAGTTTTCAAATGATTGACTCCAGTATTAGACTTTTGGCCACTTTTGATAAAAATCAGTGTCCTGTTTCTGCATTCAGGGAGGAGCCATGGAGCCGACCACAGTTCATCAACCATCAACGGCGACGCCAGCGCAAGCACATCAAAGTCCCACACCTCCCTCGCCAATGGTTACATCTGCAAAGACTGCTCCTTTCACTCTCAGAAGAATAAGGATTCCTTCATCACACAGTCTTCAGCATCGTTATCATCGTCATCATCATCTCAGGCTGCCGTAGCCTCCGCAGACGCTTTCTCCGCCACGTCCTCCTCTTCACCTTTCACAAGTATATACTCGGGATACAGGAGTCGACGGAACAAGACAGGTGAGACACTGCTGAATCAGAAACAAATGTCCTGATAGAGGCAGAGTCGCTCTTTGTTAAAGCTCCCGTGAAGACTCATTAAACTGATACAAACTCCTTCAAAACCAATAAAACTGACAAGACCATCAGTGATAAAACTCACCTACTACACCCAATTAGTTTTTGATGATTTTGTGACCTTTTCTCAGAGAATACGAATGATGTCACAAAATCTTTTCTGTCACTCCTGGTTAGTTTTTGGGTGAGGACATTTATTAACAAACACGTTTACTCTTTTAAATCATAATGACAACAGGAACTTCCAAAATGACCCCAATAAAATGTTTACATACCCCTGTTCTTAATACCTGATATTTCCCCCTTTAACATCAATGGCAGCTTGAAGCTTTTTGTGGTCGTTGTGGATGAGGGACTTTATTTTCTCAGATGGTAAAACTGCTCATTCTTCTTCGCAAAAAGCCTCCAGGTCCTGTAAATTCTTGGGCTGACTTGCGTGAACTGCAGGTTTGAGATCTCCCCAGAGTGGCTCAATGATATTAAGGTCAGGAGACTGAGATGGCCACTCCAGAACCTTCATTTTATTCTGCTGTAGCCAATGGCAGGTCGACTTGGCCTTGTGTTTTGGGTCATTGTCACCAGTGATCCACCTCAGTGTTTCACAGTATGAATGGTGAAACTTTCATCATAGGTCTTGTTGACTCCTCTCCAAATGCAACTTTTATGGTTGTGGCCAAAAAGTTCAGTTTTGGTCTCATCACTCCAAATGACTTTGTTCCAGAAGTTTAGAGGCTTGTCTCTGTGCTGTTTGGCATGTTGTAAGCGCAATACTTTAAACTTTAGATCAGGGTCATTTTGAAAGTTTCTGTTGTCATTATGATTTAAAAAGAGTAAACACAGTTTTTGTTAATACATGACTTCACCAAACCACTAACTATGAGTGACAGAAAAGTTTTTGTGTTATCATTCATATTCTCTGAAAAATGGCCAAGAAATCATAAATTCTGCCAGGGTATGTAAACTTATGAGCACATATGGGAAACCCACAGTGGTTGCCATAAATGCCACAACAGGAAATTCCCTCACAAGAGCTTTAAAACAACTGGAGCTTTACAGTGAAAGTACTTTCAGTCGGATTAAACAAGTTTTGACAATGAGCATATAACAGCACTGACATTTTTCTCCAGGTTTGCTGGCGTCTATGTCTAACACGTGTGTGCGCTACAGCAAACGAGCCGTGGCCCCCATAGTGTCCTTAGTCACCCTGCTCTTCAACAATGTGCTGTGGCTAGGTTCAAAGGCCAAAAACCCACCAGGAAAAGGTACAAGTCAAGAGACGCTCTTCGATCTCTACATCACCTGTCGTTCCCTCATCCCTTCCTCTCTGTTCTCCTCGTAGCAGTTTCACCCTCTCAGCTTGGAGTGAGACTTCTCTCTGATTGAACCTCCACAATCTATCTCAGCCTGAGCTGACTGCTATCATCAGTCTGAATGTTTCCTTCTGAGTCATGGTCTAATCTCCATATCACATGAAACCTTATGACCTCTCTCCTTATCTTCCTGCAGCCTCTTGATGTCTCTGTCATCCTCTTCCCTCCTTTGTCATCCTCTTACCCGTTTGAATCTATGACGTTCATCCTCTCTGCTGCCTTGGTTGATGTCTTGATGAACAGCGACTGATTTTGGACATGTTTGTCATCAGGTGTTTTCACGTCGTTTTCTGACTCCATGAGACGAGCAGCATCCTCCAGTTTGTCCCAGCTGTGGCTCTTAAAACAGAACACTCTCCACAGGCTGACAGGCCACAGATCTGAAGGCTGTGAAGGACAAAGTACCGGTGAGCGTCAGAGATTATGCTTCACAGCTTCTGAACCTCTTCTTCTTCTCTTCTTGTTACCATTTCTCTCTCCCCCTAAGCCCTTGCCTATGGATACACATGTTTAGGACTTTTCATATAGTGAATTTGCCTCATTTTTTCTCTTTAGCGTTTTATGTTTCTGTGGGTTAAAGTCTTATAGAAACAGATAGAAACTATACATCCAGAAAGCACTTTACTCAGTGCGTTTACATGCAGCTTAAAGGCCCATTTGTTCCCCCGTTACAGCAACCCAGAGTCAAAAGTTAATGACAACAACAAACTCAAAAAACTAACATGGCAACTGTCAAGCAGGTGTTAATAATATACCTCTTGCATAAATGACAAAAATGGAGGCGGCATTGTGTAGAGTTGGGTACCTTTCACATTTGAACCGATGCCTGGTACCTGGGAATCAGTATCGGTCCTCAATGGCACCAATTTTGGTACTTTTGTGTGTGTTTATGTCGTAATAAATGTTAATTTCTTTAATAATAAAATCTCAAAATGTTCAAATTCAGCACATTTATTTCTTAATATACAAACTTTAACAAATATATCAAAACAACATTCAACTGTTTGTACTGTAACACCGCAGTTGTTTCACAAATTTCTTCAGCATGAAAACTCTTAACTAAAATTAACTTCAACTGAATAAATAAACAACTACACAGTGTTTTTTCTTAATAAAACACAAATTAAAACCCAGCTCCACATACTCCATGTTGTCCAGCATGAAATATCGCCTATTCTTCCTCTCCCTCACAGTCACAAAGATGCCTTTAATGACTGCAGCATGGCACTGTTTAATTTTAGCTGAATCAGTACTTGGTACTTCTGATGGAATTCAATCTGTATCTATAAAAATACCAAAGTCGTTATCTATCCCTAGTGTTGAAGGAGGTGGTGGTCTGTGAGACCATTAAACACAACATGTTTTCTTCCAAATAATTCCGGCATTGTTACTTCTTCAGAAATACGGCTGCAATGGATGCAATGCACTTACAGAAGGCTTTGTCGATATCTGGATCCATATTTAACGCTAGCATAAAGGGATTATGAGCTTGGTCAACGTGAGATTTGACTGAACATGGCTCCATAGACGCACAGTAAGTGTGGTTTCCATCTGTTTCAATACGCTTTTTTGGACTCCTGTTGGCTTCAGCAGGACTCAGCAGGTCTTGTTACGCCTCAGTGTTCAGCACCAGCAAATCCCACCTGGGAGAGGAAGTAGATGACCTTATAAATAGGGTCACTGCACTTTACCACAACTAACAAACAACATGGCAACAAGTCTCATCTCAGGAGTAAGGAGGAAACAGTCTTCCTTTTAATGCAGCTCTCTTTCCTGCACGTGAATGCAGACAAGACAGGATTACCCGCTGTGACTTAAAGTTCAAGCTGTGACCTCAGTCTGACCGCTCCGTGAATGTAAATGTACAGACTGAGACCAGCACAACTCTTGAAAGCTCTCTCTTTTTTCTTTTTAAAACAGAATTAATTTTCCATCAGAAACCACCTTTGCATCACAGTTTGCATGCACATAGTGTTTGACATTGAACTGGTTCTTTTCTGAGTACTCAGCTAAATGAAGCTGCTTCTCTTCACAGCTTTGGGAATAACTGTACAAACTCTGAAGCACCAGTTTCACCTCATTTCCTTCTTTTCTTCAACAAGCTGTTGGAACTATTTGCTCTCGACATGTTCATGTTCAGTGCAGGCAACTCTCCACAGAGCTGATCTGCTGTTGGATTGCTGACACATCCATTTAATCCTTCTCAGTCAGTAATTTCCTAAAAGGCCTCAGCTCTGTAAACTCATGACATGTTTTGCGTGTATGTTGCAGCTCACCCAAGTCTCTGCAGAAGCATGAATGTGAAAGGCCTGATGACCGAGGATTCATCACATCTAAATGTCAACGGTTCTTTGTGTAAGCGCGTGCACAAACACCAACACACTCAAAGCACACACTCTCTTCCTCCAGCCTGGTTTTCCTATTGTAGCAGTGATTGACAGAGGTCATTCTGTGTGTGACCTGTGTTCAGAGCAGCGTGAAGGGGTTGTGTGAACTGCTATGAGCACTTAAAAGTCTGCTGACCGTTATGGCCTGCAGATGCTCCTCTGGACAAAGAAGTCCTCGAGAGTAGTTCAGCATCACAGAAAAACACAAGCCATGATCATTTATAAACGAGCGTGAAAATCTGTGCGTATCATCCATCACTCATTCATTTTCTAATGTTCTGAAAGTGGCCTGCTTGTATTTTCTTTTTGCGTCAATGTGTGGTTTATCTCAACCAATTTATTTTATAATTTATGTTCTTTTTCTTTTGCTACATCTTGCTTTTTGTTTTGATCTCTGAAAGCCTCATGAAGTCTTTTATTCACACATCCTTCGTTTTTTTGTTTGCCTGCCATCTTTTATTTCGCCGTACCTAGGTGATGACTGTAAAGGGAAGCAGCATTCAGAGACACAAACCGTCCTCCAAACAAAGTCCTCCAGGCCCCAGCGCCTGGCAGGAGCACTGTGGAGCGTCCTAGCTTATGCAGGTTAACCAGCACTTCACTTCAGTTGATGAAAGTCAGTACACTGCAAAAACTGAAATCCAAGCAAGTCTTCATGTCTTATTTTAGTAAAATAAAAAAATTGACCTTGTGTGAGCCACATTTATCAGACTAGTCTACAAACATGTTTTAACTCAAGTTTTTTAAAGATGAAAAAGATTTCTTGTCTCAAGAAACGTCACGAGCAAATTTTTCTTCTTGTAGCTGATATATAATAATATGATAATGCTTTTAACTTGGTCTTTGTGCAGGAAGTTTGGTTATCAGTGTTTTGAGTTCAATAAAAAGCCAAAGTCTGGATAGAATATCAATATTAAGAGATAAGAAGGAATAATAATGGATTTTAAAAATCCAAATATTGAGATTAAAAGTTGAAATAAGCAAACAAAATGTCAAAATGTGGAGGTAAAAAGTCAAAAAGACAGTCTTGAGTTAAAAATTAAAAATAAAGGGTATTTAAAAAGCCAAAATAGGGGATAAAAAGTCACAAATATGGATTTAAAGTCACAATAAGGAATAAAAAAAGTTTCAATGAAAAATTTAAAAGTCAAAGTGAGGAGATGAAAAGTTGACATTAGGAGAAAAAGTCAAAAATTTGAACAGAATGTCAAAGATAAGAGATAAAAAAGACTCAATAATGGGTAAAGGAATCAAAACAAGGAGTTTCAAAAAGTCAAATTTGGCAGACAAAAAGTCCCAAATATTGATTAAAAGTCAAAATAAGAAATTGAAAATTTTAGATCAATAGATAAAAACTCTAAATAAGGAGATGCTAAGTTTAAATTGTGAGATTAGAAGTTTTAATGAGGAAATGTAAAGTTATATGTAGAAAATGAACAGTCACAAACAGTTGGTTTCATTAAAATGGAAGTAATGTGACTTTACCTAAAGTGAATGGGCAGTGTCTTTAAATGCGGCTAATGAGCAAAGTTCTCAAAAAATGAAGTATCATAGGTCTGAGAGGCAGAAGTGTAATATCCATCTGTGCAGTTACTAGTCTAGGAGGTTGATAAGACAATTTTCGCTGTAAATAACACAAAACCATGCATTCATTTCAGTTTTTGCAGTGTAAATTTACTGTAAAAAGTAAAGGATCACAAAGTAAAGGCCAGGTACAGACTACTCATGTTAATGTTTCCTCTTCACCTCGTCCTGCAGGTTACTGCCTCCTCCAGCCTGGTCACTGTGTGCTGAGAGCAGGCAAAGCCTTGGGATCAGGGGCTGGGTCAGTGCTGCAGAGGCTGCTCTCTGTGTTCTGGATGCTTCTAGCAGCTCCAGGTTGGCTGCACTCTTATTTTTTCTTTCTATCTTTTTATATTTAAAGCAGCTACCCCATCTGTCTTGTGCAACAAAGTCTGACTGTGTTTTGTCTGGATGTGTTTTATCTGCAGTGAAGGCGGGGAGGGGACTTCTGTGGTTCCTTGCGAAAGGATGGTACCAGCTGGTGTCTCTCATGTCTCTCCTCAATGTCTTCTTTCTGACTCGGTGAGAATATTTCCCCACAAACCTTTAGAAGTGAACGTCCTGTCAATAATGATGCCTGTTGTCCTCTCTGCACGTCCAAAAGTGCTGATTGTGTTTGAACGAGCAGCATTGACTCCTATCTGCTCCATTTTATCTGACAAATCATTGGTTCTGTGTTTTAGGTGCCTCCCTAAGCTCTGGAAGCTCCTGCTACTCCTTTTGCCCCTTCTGCTCCTCCTTGGTGAGTTTATAAGACACAGGTGTAACCCATTTAGTGAGCTCAAGCAGAGAAATATGCTTTGTAGTGAGAGAGGTGTCCTAACCGGCACGCATCCCCAGAGTCTGCTGCATATCCAGCGTCAGATTGAGGTCAGGCCTGCTGGGCCTCCTGTGAGTTCCTCCACTCTGTTTCAGAGGCACTTTCTCCACTTACAAAGCAGCAAAACACACATTTTTCAATATATTATTCCTTCATAGTTTACATTAGGGCTGGGCAACTAATCGCAAAGTAGATTAATTTGCAATATGCTCGACCAAAGAGACTAACTGTTAAAAACTACCTTTACAAAAGAATCAATCTAAGTGGTTAAAAGAGGCAAAAACAGCAAAGAGTAGCAATAAAAATTAGTTTGAAGTTGGAAAAATTGCCCAAAAAGCAACAAAAATTAGAATTTTAATTAGGATGCAACCTGGTAATACTCAAAAAGTAGCAAAAATTATCCTAAAGTGGCAAAAAAAAGAGTAAAAAGTGACTAAAATGGCCAAAGAGCAACAAAAATTAGCAAGAAAAATATAGGAGGAAAGGAGTGACGAAAAACAGTGAAAAGTCATTAAAAAAAGCCGGAGTCAATGAAATGGCAAGAAAGTTGTGATTGAACTTGAAAAATAGTCAGTTTGTTGCAAAAAAATGTCTAAAAGAGGCAAAAACATTGAAAAGTAGTATAAATGAGCAAAAACAACAGAAAATGGCAGGAAAATTGTGAGTGAAACTGGAAAATAGTGAGAGGGTATAAAAAAAAACAATGGTCCAAATGTGGCAAAAAAGACATGAAAAGAGACTTAAATGAAAAAGAAAAGCAGTCACAGTTATGGTGGTCGTAGGTTGTTGTTGTGCTGTTATTAATGTAACTGTTCATGTCCTACAATGTGTTAGTTTGAAAGCATATAAGATGGGAACCTAGAAATAATCGCACAAAATTTCAATCGCAATATGGGAAGTAATAATCGCAATTAGATTATTTTTGCAAATTGTTCAGCCCTAATTTACATCCCTTTGATCCTGAATGTTGCTGTCATGTTAAGACACTTTATTGTCAGGAAAACAATCAAGTTCAACCTCGACCCTCTTCTTCTTCATGCAGGTTTGTGGTTCTGGGGTCCGTCCATTGCTGCCCTGCTCGCCTACCTTCCGGCCAAGAACCTTACGGAGTGGCGTCCTTCCTCTCCTCTGACCCTCCTGTCCAACTTGTGGCCCGCTTCTGCTCCAGTTTCTCCCTCTGTCCCCGTGGCTGCACCTGAGACTCCGTTTGTGCAGACTCCAGCCAGCCCGGTCTCACAGGCACCAGTAAGACACAGAGAAAAAACAGTGATTACATGACGGCTGTGTGTTTTATTTCTATGGTCGACATAAGATGAAGTCTATTTGAACAAGGTTCCTCCCTTTCTCTTCTCTCCAGCCTGTCCTCCCCCCTCTGGCCGTCTCCGGTGTTGACTTGGAGCGACTGGAACGTGTGGAGCAGCAACTGGCCCTGCTGTGGGAACGAGTCAAGAAGGGTGACCAACAGCAGGAGGAGCGTCACGGGGACGTCCTGGGTCTCTACAGCACCCTGAGGGAGCAGCTCCACACGCAGACAGACAGGGAGAGCCTGGGACTGTGGGTGTCCTCGCTGCTGGAGCAGAGACTGGGCGTGTTACGGACGGAGCTGGAGCAGGAGACCACCAACAGGGCACAGGTACGGAGAGACAAATGAATGCAGGGTTTAAACGGGAATGATTACACGTTTGCTTGTATCTCACTTGTCTTTTTTTCACTCCGTTCACTGCAGGGTGAGGAGCAGCAGAAACAGCACCAGGAGAGTCACGCATTACGGCTGGCTGATTTAGAACTGCTGCTCAAGGCTCTGGCTGCCAAAACTGAGGTTTGTTTAGCAGATTCACTTCTCCCCCTCAGAGAACATAACATAAAAGCACACAAAATGCACAGGGATGGTTTATGCCTCTTAAATTTTTATGAGTTGTTTGTTAGCCTGCAGGAGACTAGAGAAGTATGTGATGTGAAATATCACTCTTTGATACTGTAGAACTGTTATAGCGTACCATAAACTAAAGAAAAGAGTGTATACCAGATAAAGAAATACAGTTGTTAAGATTTATTGATCAGCAATATATTCAAACCAGCTGTTTATACTCTCTTATCAAGAACCCTGCTTTGAAGAGGAAAATAACCATGTATGTTTGCAAAATAAATTGATTTTGACCATAAAAATAGATTTTAAAATCCTAGATCAAGAAATCCTGATACTTATAAGAATCATTGTTTTTTTCCCTCATCCTTAGTTGATACGTGCAGTATTTGTTTGCACCATATTATTCCGGGATTCTCAATAAATCCCAAAAAAAAGAAGATTAGTATCACACCAGACAACAGCAGTTAATTTGAGGGTGGTTCAAACCATGATTTGACTTCATGTGAGAATAACATTCATACATCGTTGCAAATTCAAGTTCAAGATTGCTTTATTTCATCACACAGAAGTGAAATTACATTTCAGTTTTATCTCATCCAAGAAACATAAAAAAGACAGTGACATATAACAAGGGGAAGGGCAGGAGCTGGAAGACCATGGGACAGCCAGTGAAGGCGGCACCCTTATTAGATAAGGAAAAAGAGTACAAGAGGAAAGAAGAGAAAAAAAGCAAATACCAGACTGGGCTCCTGGTAGGGTGGGGGGTATAGAATGAGATTAGGACAAAAACACCTTAGCACATAAGCAGCATAATAAACCGTCACATCAATAAAAACTTGAAGTCTTACACATGTGGGAGGGGGAAAGGTAAGGGGAAGGGGGGGGGGGGGGTGTCATGGCACAGAGACTGAGGGGTACAATATACACAAGCTAAAATAAATCTGTTTATTTATGCATGATTTGGCCATTAAGAAAAATGTAATCACCAAGTTTTAAGCAAAGGTAAATCACATGAATATACTTATCAAAACAAGAACACACTCGTAATAAACAAGGAAACACAAACCATGAATAGAAATAACAGTATTGGAGGTGAAATGCTAAACAAAGCCTGGAGTCATGTTAAAAAAAACTACAAGATATATTATAATAACATAAGATGATGGCACACGTACAGCAATCATAGACAAATGTTAAGAAGAAAAATAATTATACCCTGACGTGCTGGAACAGGTGAGGCAGAAAGTTGAGGACACACACCAACAATAACAGGTATGTAGACAGGACTGGTTGGTTTGGTGCCAGGTGTAAATCACGTACAAAGAACAAATTGGGTCATACGAAATATCTAATTATCAAATTCTGGGACTTACTGTAATAAGGTGTGCTTCAGTCATACGTAGCTCTTAGAAATCCTATAGTGGAGGTTTTTGTTTCCTGAACCATCTTTGGTGACTGAAACATTAAACCTGTTGCAGGAGGTGCAGCAGAAGCAGCAGCAGTACGAGCATGCGAAAAAACAAGATCAGGAGAGAGAGGTTCCCACTCCAGCAGCAAACCTGGACCCTGTCAGGTATAAAACCACCAGAGGAAAAACATACACACACTTGCTGATAACTTTTGATACACATTCAAGTTTCAGGTGCAGTGTTTTTACATTATAGCAGCTCACGTTCTGTTTTTTTGTTTTTCTCAGCGTGGGTGTGAAGCAGGAGGACCATGATGCATTGCTAGTGGAGGTGCAGAGACTTGAGTCGGAGCTGGGCAAAATCAGACACGACCTGCAGGGTGTTCTGGGATGTAAGGGCAAGTGTGAGCAGCTGGAGACGCTGCAGGACACGGTGAGCAACACAAATATTGACTTTGGAGAACTGCTCTGTGTGCTCTGCTGTGGTACAGTTTTTTAATGATTCTTCCGTTTCTCCTCGCAGATATCAGCCCAGGTGTCGGCTCAGGTGTCCTCTCAGGTGCGTAAGGAGTTGCAGGCTCTGTTCTTCGGCAGCGGTGGCTCTGAAGAGCAGCAGGGCGAGGTGCCCGAGTCGCTCATCCTTTGGCTGTCTCAGCGCTACGTGAGCACGCCCGACCTGCAGGCCTCGCTTGCTGCCTTGGAGATGAGCATCCTGAGAAACGTGTCCCTGCAGCTCGAGCAGAATCGGGCCCAAACTCTGGGTGAAGCCGAGTTCAAGGCCAAGGACATGGTTCAGACGGTGACAGGGAGCGTTCATCACACCGCCTCAACAGAGGGGATGTCAGAGGAGGTAATGAAGAGGGATGGGCATCACGAACTGGTTCCTGTTGAGAATCAATAAGATATCGTTCAATCCATCAACATAATTAGTTTTTATTCGTAACGATTCCCTTATTGATTATTTACATAACATCAGAGCACGTCAACTGTTCTGCCCCAGCGAGCTTAGCTTAGCAGAAAAATGACTGTTTCCCCTGAAAACACTGAATCAAGATTATCTGCTTACTTAAGAAGCTGTGAAACTAAATATATGAAGAAATATACATTACTCTCTCTCCATTTCTAAAACAAAATTTCAACTTTCATCACAGAAACATTACACCATTACTCTTTGTAGACAATAACTATAACTCAAAAATGTCAAAAATACTAACAGGTTAATGTTTTCCAAACTGGCTCATGGCTGACTTCAGCATAACTATAACAAGCTTGAGGCTCCAAGCACTCAAAGCATCTCTTGGTGGCCTAATTCAGTCAATAGCACACAACAAAACAACACACTGACGTGGTGACCTGATGTGCAATTTTTACTTATTTTCGTGTATTTATGTGCAGAGATATTTAAATCCAGTGACCAATTCCATATTCATTCACCTATTAACTCAGAAAAACATCATTCACGTGCAGATGGCCTGGCAGATTAGGTCATACACCATGAGTTTTGCCCTTGAGTGGGTTGCCTGGGTTGGAATCCAGCTTGCGGCCTGTTTCCTGCGTGTGACTCCCCATGCTTTCCCCCTTTCCTGCTCCATCCACTGTACTCCTATCAATTCAAGACACGAAAAAGCCCCAAAGAAAACCAAACAAAATAAGAAAATTGTTATCCACAGAAAACCTGTAAAGCTACTTTTTTTCCACAGAAAATTCACAGTAGTGAATTGATAAAGAATCAGATCGATAAGCAGAATAAGGGCGATAAGGGCATCGGTATCAATAAAATCTTATCCATACCCATCTCCTGTAATGAATATGGACTTCTACTTTTGATCTCTCAATAATTGAAAGAACTGTGAGCTGCTTTACATTTTTGCACGTGTGTTTTGGTTTCTCTCCCAGCAAGTGAAGCTGATCGTCCAGAACGCTCTGAGACTCTACTCCCAGGATCGAACCGGCCTGGTGGACTATGCTCTGGAGTCTGGAGGTGATTGTCTGGTCTCACACTGTCCCTGTCCTTTCTGTGCTCTCAGGGATTAGTGAACTTGCTGCGATATATGTCAGTCCAGCTCTCTAATGCATGTCTGTTACATCAGGAGGGTGGGGGCATTAGCCAGGTCTGAGGACAACAGGGTATTAACAGCTGAGCTCAGGCCTCATTGTCATCTGTGTTACTGAGCAGTCTGCTGACCTACATGGACCAGTCACAACACAGAGACATAGACTTCAGATTCACTTTATTTGCTATTGCATAAGTTTCAGAGCAACAGAATTTACATTTCAGTTACATCCCGCCCAAGAAATGTAAAACAGACAGAGACGCATAACAGCAGCACCCCGTTACATTAGATGAGAAAAAGGATAAACAAGAGGGAGGAAGAGGGGAAAAAAACAATTACCAGACTGGGCTCCTGTAGAGGATGACATTAGACATTATGTACAACAACTCTGATTGGTATGACAGACCTCAAGGAAGGGAAATGACGACTTGTTTTGACTGGTATTACTTCCTCTCACCTCCTCGATGTGTCTGCAGGTGGAAGCATCCTCAGCACTCGCTGCTCAGAGACATATGAGACTAAAACAGCCCTCATGAGTCTGTTTGGCCTGCCCCTCTGGTACTTCTCCCAGTCTCCACGTGTTGTCATCCAGGTGAGCATCACTACAGGAGAGTTGTGACCCAGGGATGAAGAGTTTTAGGATGCAGGAAATAGGGAACATAGCCTGTTGCAATATGCTTAAAGCAGACAGCGTAATATTTCTTAAACCTCAAATTTGTCAGAATACCAGTTACAATCTTTTTTGCTGTAGATGATTTACGCTCTAAACCAGAGTTGCTCAATCCTGCTCAACCCAAAAGCCAAATTGTAGAAAACTTCCTTTGTTAGAGGAACACTCTAAGTGGTAAAAGTGGAAAAACAGCAAAAAAGTAGCAATAAAAGTACGTTTCAGGTGGTAAAATTGGTCCAAAAGCAGCAAAAGGGGACAGAAAATGGAAGAAAACTTGGAAAATGGTCAGAAAGTTTCAAAACTTCTAAGAAGCCAGACATATCCTATTTTTACTGATCTAATGTAATTTTCTGGTTTTCTGAGACTCTGAATTTTGTGTTTTCATTATCTGTAAACCATAATCATCAAAGTTTCAAGGTATAAAGGCTTGAAATAATTCACCCCATGTAAAATCAGTCTCTATTATATCTGGGGTTCACTTTCTGAAATGAGTCTAATTTTTTGAAAATACCTGAACATGCAAACAGAGTCCTTTTTGTTGTTTTTTTTTCTCTGTACAATAATCCTACTTTTCCCCCTCATTTGTGGGTTTCTCTTTTTCAAAATTAGAACTAAAAAAAAAAATCTAAAAATATTTTCAAAATAGTTCCTAATTGCAATACAGGGAAAAATAATCTCAATTAGATAATTTTTTGTTCAGCCTCAGTGTGAAAGCTTTGTTTCTCACCTCAACATTTCTTGCCTCCCCAGCCCGACGTTTACCCCGGGAACTGCTGGGCATTTAAGGGCTCTCAGGGCTACCTGGTGATCAGGTTATCCCTGAGGATCTTGCCCACATCTTTCTGCGTGGAGCACATCCCCAAGGCCCTGTCCCCGACCGGAAACATCACCAGCGCCCCACAAAACTTCACCGTTTATGTGAGAAATGAGCAGGTTTACTTTCAATCCATGAGCAGCATCTGTGAAAAATCCCCAATGTCACTGATTTGTTTCTTTGTCTTTTTGTTTGTGCGAAGGGTTTGGATGATGAGTACCAGGAGGAGGGGAAGCTGCTGGGACACTACACATACCAGGAGGACGGGGAGTCACTGCAAACATTTCCTGTCATGGTAACAAAAGTTTCATTCTGTAACCTGAAAGAAGTGGATCAGTTTTGTCTGTGGGCAGAATCCTCTCCATCCTTTCCATTTCTAAGAATATAACAATGTGTTAATTACTCTTCATACACACTTTACACTTCAGTAGTCAGTTACAGCAGCTGAAAGATACACAATCAAAATGATGAGACGACAGAAAAAAAAAATGCGGAAATACACACCCAGCACTCATTACCGTAATTTCTTAACTATTGGGCACACCTGAAGCCACACCCAGTGAATTAAAAAAGAAAAAGGAACACCTATCTAGGCCACAGGTGTCCTTGTTATAGAATGAAATATTGACACAGATTTTTTTGGTTTGTTTGTTTGTTTGTTTTTAACTTAATAAATGTTTTTTGCCAATCAATGACTGTAACAGCTGGTTGCAGAGCAGTCTACCATAAAAGTCTACAGGCCTGGCGTGACGGCATTTTCCGTCCCTTAGCGTTTCCACGTAAATGCAGTACCTTTTTTTGGATGAAGCATTGTGAAACACTGTTGTGTAAACTGAGCCTAAATGCATTTATTTGTAGTATGAAGCTCATTAGCTCGTAAAAATCCATGATTAGCCTCTCGTTATTTAAGATGCAGGGTTCAAAGAGTGTGAAAAAGGAAGCTGCTTATAGTCCATAAATTATGGTAAATGGACCCCACTTTACAGGGAATCTTCTGGGTTATGTCATATTGACCAAAGTGTGACATTGGCGTCCACCCCTCCCCCAAACTAGATGAAGGAATGTATCAAAGAAAATACTGTGATAAAACAGCCTGATTCCCACATTTATCTCCGATTTCTCTTTCAGGAGCAGAACGATAAGAGCTTCCAGATCATTGAAGTGCGGGTGCTGTCGAACTGGGGACACCCTGAATACACCTGCATGTACCGCTTCAGAGTCCACGGAGACCCTCGGCCTCAGTGAACCCATCACTACCACACACACACACACACGCACACATGCGCACACACTCATATTTGACATATCACTATTTGTACATAGCTCTCGCCAACTTCTTTAAAAAGGAGGGGGCTCAGAAGAAGATGATGGACGTTGAGTACGAAGGACAAAGAAGTTTAAGACAGTTTTTGGGATGTGCACAGACTGCATCATGAGCGGAGTTTCATAATGTCGAAAGAATCACAGGAACGTCTGTACGGGTGCTGTGGATGAACACAGAAGACAGAACCACGGATGAAATGATAACTGTCTACTTTTTTTTGAAGAGGTCTCTTGCACTGAATAAGCTCATGAACTGACATGTCCATGCTCCTTCTCGGCACCTTCTTTCACAGAGGGTTTGGCGAGGAAATGGGAGGATTAGAAGACTCCTCATTTCCACACACTGCATCTCGGATTGATTATTTTTTCCTGCTCATTGTTTTTTTTCTCTTTGATTTGTTTTTCTGTAATCAGGATCAAAGCCACTACAACTTTGCATGTCACACCCTTTGTCTCTTTGTTGCTGTCAAGTCTCTGCATTGACTTTAAGCTGTTTGTGCAGCCTGCAAGACTGACACACTACACCGGACAAAGTCTCCCACAGCATCATGCATCCTCGCAGCCATAACTTCGATTTCCTCTGCTGGAACTGAACACGCTGCCTTTGGAGAGGATCATAATGTTTTCTTAAGTAGAAGATTGATGCAAGTCGTCCTCAAACATCGCAGCAGTTTCATTCAACCACTGACCTGGGCTTTATTCGTTCAGAGGACTAGGAGCTCCTCACTTTGTACAAAATCTGCATATGGTTATGGCTGCACTCCTGGATTCAATCTAGCATGTGACTCTTCTCAAACCAGAACTTGCATCATGTATTTACAGCAGAGTGTGTCCACTCTGACACTTCTGAGTCCTGTGCCTGGGTCTCAAAGTAAGAACCAGTTTTTGAAGATAAATGATATAAGTGCTTCTGTAGACAAAAGTAGATTTTCTGTTTGTTTCTATGAAGAGGAAGCTTCGGTGTTTCCCTCTGGCTCAGTTATAAACGTCCTCCTCACATGGGCTCCCTTTATTCTGAAAGCGTGAAGGAATGTAATCTGTATATTTCATTGTTGATAGTTGGCCCTTTATAATATCTGCTTTTATCAGTGTTGCTTTATAAAAAAAGTATCCTTTTATTGTATTACCACCATTGTTTTTACTGTTACTCATTGTGTTGCTTTTTTCTTTTGATTTAGGGGGGTTGTTAATGGAAGAGGATGCACTGCAACAACTTGTTAGTGGAATGCTTGGGGCACAGATTTTCACAATTTGTTTCAAAAAAGCGGGGTGTCTAAAATGGGGACGTCTAAAATGTTATGTATAAAAATGTTTTGTCACAATCTTATTTATTAACAGGTTAATTAGTGACAGCAAGTTATGAGTTACTACGATGTATATTTTGTCAAAAGCTGTTCAGTGCATTTTGAAATCATCTTGGGACTTTTTTTAAGATAAAATGCTATTTTTGTTCAGTCATGAGATGACTTAACTGCTTTGGATTATATTCCAATAAAGACTTTAATTTTGAAGAACCTTTTGGAAAAACTAGATCATGGTTTGAACCTGAATTGTATTGGTCTATCTCCTGGAGAAAAATAATATTTTCCTGATGCTGACAAGTTATTGGTTAAATGTGGACATCATCTCAAGGAGTCAGCAGTGAGTGATGTTTGCTTATAAAGAGCACAGAATTTCCTTGGTAGGTGAGCAAACCCACATCTGGATTGCACCATGAAATAATGTGAATACTTGACATTTGCCAAGCATTCACACAAACATACACTGATCAGCCAGTGCATGTGGCCACTGAAAAGTGAAGTTAGTAACATAACCCCTTAATCTTCTTCCCAACAATTTGGTAGAGCACGTTTTAAGTCATTATATCTCACTTAAATATGTTGAACTGAATTAACTGTTCAGAGCCCGTCGCAGCACCAGCATGAGTTTGCATATAAGATTTTTGATTGGTAGTAGATTTAAAACCAGATAAAGACCGATCGTTCTATTTACAAATAAAATCTAGAAAGTGGCACAAACATCTCACACATTCACCGTGATGGGCTTGTAAAAATACACATAAAGCACAGATAACACAAATCTTTACAAAAGAGACCACAAGTATCTGCATCACTTCCTACACTGAAATTAACACCATCACATTGTCATTTGTGTTCCTCTGTTCCAAAGTCTCAACTTGGCAAAAATGATTTTCATTTATTCTTTAGATGTACTTTGTGGTTGACCATGGTTTTGTTCATAAGTATCAGGCCCACTCAGATATTTGATTACAGTTTAGTGATTAGTTTGTTTTCATGTTGTCCTTTTGCAAACTTTGCACTATTCAAGAGTGATGAAATGGGGTGCTCAGAATTTCAACATCCAGCATTTACTGAAAGGAAATACAGGCCCTAACTCTAGTTTCTAGTTTTACCTTGATTTACAGGTTGCTAAAGTGACTACATCTCAAATAGTACAGCATGCACAGACTCCAGATAGATTTTTGGTTGAGAGGACATTGTACAACTTTTTTAAATTCAAAAAATTATGGGATACAGTTTTGCAGTTTTTGTATTTTGGAAAAAACACACACATATATTAACACAGAGCATATTAGGTTAGCTGTACTTTTAAGCAATTTAATACAGTATTTAAGTAGTTAGGTATTCAATACATTTTATTAAATATCTTCCCTGACATACTCCTATATTCTGCAAGAATATGTCCTGGCAGACTTTCACAGCGGGAAATCTTAAAGGTTTTAACCTGAGTGGGTCACCTTTAAAGTGCAGAAATTTGAGGGTTAAAGGTGTAACAATACCTTTGATGGAACCTAAAAGTTAGAGGGGTATTTCTGACATCAGCTGAACATTTCAGAGGAAAAAGGGGTGAGAGGGTGTAAGTAAGTAAGTTATGATGGTACACTGGCTGAGTCAGAGCTTGTCCAATGATGCAGCTCATGGATCATGGATCAAATAAGGCATAAAAACAAATCTGCAGTCCTTTTTGTTTTTTGTTTGTTTGTTGTTGTTTTTTTTGTTTTTTGATCATTGCCTCAAAACAGCACAGCTCAGGTACATCACTGCAACATACTTTGACTGTAGGAAACGAACTTCCGCCCTCTAGTGGCGAGGATTGGAATGACAAAAATAAACCGGCTGCAATTGGTTTATGAGAATATCTGAAGACATAAATGTTTGTATTTCATCGATTGTTTTAACACAAGTACCTTTAGTCTGAGGGACTCAGACTGGGCTCACTTCTCTTCCGTCTTCCCCGTGGTTACTTCCTTAGCAACGAGCGAGTCCCTGGTAACCACAGCAGCGCTCAGCGGGAGAAATGGCGACAACACTCGGTGTGGAGAAGTCACTTTGGCAACAAGTGTGCGAAGGTAAAGCAGCCGTGTACTTTAACTGTGAGCTTTTGTTGACGGCTCTAGATAAATGCGTCTCTGTTTTTTGTCAGAGTATGAAGCTGAGAGGCCTCGTCCTCCCTGTGCTGTGTGGACAGATGAGAGTTCAGTTAGCACACAGCTGCTCTTACAGGACAGCAGCTCACTCACCACAGACAAGGTACAACTAAACCTTCACAAATATACATCTGTTCATTCAGTTTCACCCCCTGACTCAGGCTTTTGTCTGGGGTGCACATTTTTCATCTCTCCTTGCTATTAGGGGGAATTAACCCTGTGGTGCATAGTGGTCACCACAGTGGACACCTATTTAAAGTTATTTACTCCTAAATTCAATGATTCATGTGGTGGAAATTCACATTAGCCTGTGTCAGGATGCTTTTATTCTTCTTAGGGCCTGAAAAATGTTTCAATTCTTTTTCCAAAGATATATATATTTTTAAAATGTTATAGACAAACATTTGAGGGTAAAACAGCGTAATAACTATAAATTATTCGGTGTTAAAATGTTTCACAAAGCATTAAAAAAAAGATTATCAGTTAAAAATATTTGAAAAAAAAAAAAAAAAAGGAAAACTTTTTTTCATGCCTCAAGACAAACAAAAACACTCAAGGTAAAAATCCTGACACTGACTTTCATAATTCATGCATCAGAGGGTTAAAGCTAATGAAATGACATAACTTTTCATTGTTCAGGAAGTTTGGTTATTAGTGAAATAACTTTAATAGTAGTTATAAGTGTTATTGTAGATATTGTTTTTTTTTTCTACCTAAAACGGACATAATGTTGTGATATCACTAAAACGTATAAAAGGCTGTGTCCCAAAACGTGGCTAAGGGTCTTTGATTTATTTATTTTTATTTATTTATTTTTTAAGAAGTATCATGGGTCCGAGAAGCAGAAATCCTGATCAGGATATGGACTTTATCTTAAGTGAACTTTAAAATTCAAAAAACTTTATTTATCCCAAGGGACAATTGAAAGCACATATCAACAAACAATGTACCCAATAAGATAAGAAACAACAAGAGCAAAGTTCAGTATTGCACTGTAAATTTAGTCAACTGCTAAAATACTACAAATACTGGAAATACTTTCTAATCATATGCTAAAAAAACTAAAATATTTAATTCTAAAATACTTAAAGTACTGAAGTATTTGATTAAAAAAATCTTACAAATACCTATAACTGAAATACCTCATCAAACACTGAAAATATGGAAACAATCCATAATAAAATACTGAAAACACTAAAATTCTTAATGATAAGATGCTAAAGATACTACAGTTCTTTGTAATAGATTGCTAAAATACTTACTGCTAGAATGCTAAAAATTCTAAAATACTAAATAATAAGATACTGAAATATTTATGCCATGAATGCTGAAAAAAATATGATACTAAATACTGTTATACTTAACAATAAGAAAATACTGAATTACAAGAAAATGTCTAATTATAAAATGGTTGAAATACTTTAGAAAATACTAAAAAAAAAAAAACCTGCCAAAAATACTGAAATACTTAAAACTTACAACTTACATACTCAATATTTTTAAAGTAAAATACTGAATAACTTCATAATGACGTGATAAAAACACTGAAATGCTTACAATTTTTAAATATTTGATCATGAAATGCAAATTAATACTTAAACATAGTTTAAAGAATGTTAATAGTTTCTGAAGAATCAGTTACTAGCCATTTCGGGTGACCCCATATGGGTTTGACAGGTTGAAAAACACCATCTTAAGAGGTTAAAGTTTTTATAGACATCTGATATTACCAATCCCTTGTATTGTTAGGTGTCTGTGGATGATGATCCTCTCGGAGACTTTGACCCTCTTCGTTGTCCCCCTGCTCTTGCTGGTTATTCCTTGTTAGAAAAACCTCAACCTTCAAGCCACAGACACCTGTCAGCAGCTAAAACTTCACCCCCAACACCAACCACAAGTAAGATATGTCATGCAGCTTGTAGTTTCTCGCAGAAATCTCTCCTGATCTTGTGTACAACTTCTGGATGAATGTGTTTCTATGTCAGGTCCTGCCCAGCAGTTTTTGGAGAAGAGTGTGTTTCCTGTGTTGTTACCTGGACTGGAGGCTATGCTGGAAGAAGCCAAGAAACACGGCTGCTTTGAGGTCTGAATTCATCCTGAATGGAACAAGAAACCTAAACAAATGTGTGATAAAAACTTAGGATTGGGGGAATTTTCATATAAACTTTTACCCACTAATTATTTTTCGCTTCTTTTTAACTAGAGCACCAAAGTATTTCTACATTCGTACCTCTGTCATGAGTACAGCCAACTCTTTGTGTGTTGCATGGTGAGCCTTACTTTCTCTTGTGTTGCAGAGAAAAATAACAGCGTTTAACCCATGCGATTTCTTAACTGAGTGGCTTTACAAGTAAGAACACACTTATGTAGAAATGTGGATACTGTTTGTGAAAAAGGAATATGTGTGTCATGTATTTGTCACCTTCCTCTTTTCTCAGCCACAACCCCCACAGACCAGACCAGACCCCAGTGACCTTTCATGACATCCCCTTTGTGAAGGACTGGCTCAAAGAGCAGTGAGTGTCTCTTTACCTGTTGCTTACATCTACACATTGTCAGATGAATTGTCCGACACAAACTCATATTGATATGCACCACTAACATTAATGAGAGAAAAATAACAGAAGTATTCAAAAACTAGACAAAAGGTTTAACTTGATGTTGTTCTTCTACATATTTCTGCTCTGTTTTGTGTTTTCCTCTATGTAATTCTCAGTCCCAGGCCTCCCCTCCCTCTGTTTCTTCAGATGAATGAGAATCAGGCTGCACTGCTCATCCAAGCCTTCTGGAGGGGATACAAGGTAACTGGGCATCTGGGGGGTTTCATTTAGAAAATATACCATGGGACTGGGTCTAAAATTGCAGATAAAGAGGAGAGTAATAATGATTATATGGGGAAAAAAGATTTGGTGATATTTTTGTGTCCTGCGATATGTAGTTTACTGCTTCATTCTGTTCAGCTGAGTTCTCCCTGACTCTCTCTGAAATGATGATAGCAGACTCTCACCAAATTGCCTCTGTCTCTCTCCTTCCAACAAACACTTTTTGTGTTTGCAAAGAGGCTTAATCATGTTGATATCTGTTAATTATACATATCAATCCATAATATTTCCTGCAAGTGATTCTTCCCGCATCAGGTCAGATTTTTTTAATTATGTGCTCCAGCGCAGAGGTTACATCAATTAAGTTTCCCTCCAAAACCAAATAATATTACAGGATTATTTATTAAATCTGTGAACATGCTGCGCCCCTCGAGCCTGTGCACAAGAGACAGAGGGAGCACACTGACTGAGCAGACCATTGACTATATATAGAATGGACAGCGTGGCCCCGCCTGTCAACGTTCTACGATTTTGAAGCCAAAAAACCCCGTTTCTCTAGCCGCCATTGTGCAGCCAGAGTCTGCGTAGCAGAGAATTTCCGGTGGAGTTAAGTAAAAAAGAGAAATAAAAATATTTATTTCTTCTTCTTCAGAAGGTTTAGTCTCCTTTTGGCTCTTTCCCAAAGTTTCTTATCTCCCCGATAAAAACTACTCATGAACGGCAGCTGTCAACTATAGTAAAAAAAAACTTATGACACGGTTTTTAACGCCCAATAACTAATGAGAAACTAACTTCTCAGGAAAAAAAACACTTGAACACCATGCAGCCAAATTACATCGTCATACTACCTTAGCATAAGGATAAAAGAAACGTTTCTACGAGGTATTGTAATGTTTTTAAGTTTTCCCGGTTCATATCTGGAATGCATGGGGGGGCTTATGACCTATACTGCAGCCAGACACCAGGGGTCAGGATCTGCTGGAAGCTTCACTTTGAGCCGAACATCGTTACGTCCACTCATTATACAGTCTCTGGAGCAGACACACAGTGGCCGACAGAGTTTGTCCTCCTCCTGCATTTTGCCTTTTTTGTAGCCTTGAATAATCTTTTTCTGGACATGTGAATCAATGCAAAGTGATTTTAAGAGACATTAACAGAAAAAGCGCAATGCATTTTGTGAAGAATGTTTGCCTCAGTAAGCGAAAAAGGGCGATTTCTGCAAGAAGCATAGGAGTGTGTTGAAGCTAACACCAGAATTAATGAGTAAAACCATAGAAATAAGAGTACAAATGAAAACAGTCAAATACATGCATTTAAGTAATTATTAAAAATTAAAATGATTAAAATAACTAGAACAATTAAAACAATTAAAAAGCCAGCGTAGCTACAATGATGTGATATTACTATAAGAAAACTGTCAGATCATCCAAGTCTCTGCTATGCTCCACTCACATTCACTGCTCCCTCTCTCTCAGTCGCTCGACCACTCAGGCTGCACGTCACTGTGCCCGACCCTGATAACAGCAGGTGAGATGACAGAGCGCTGAGAAGGTGGAATAACTGTGCGAGATGTTGCTGTAATGTGGACAAATATATAAATGGATGCTCATTCACATCCATTAGTGATGTGATTGAACATAGACAGGATACAAACTGAACTGAAAGGCTTTGATGTATCTCGATATATAATTTACCTTGCGGTATTAACACTGTGCATGTACATATTACGATGGTGATACTGAACTGATATATCATACCCTCACAAAGCTCTCATGTAGCCCAGTAAAATATTGAATTAAAATTCAAAGTCTAAGAAAATCTGGATTATTGTTACCAAAAAAATTCTGGAGAAACAAGTGCAAATCTATTTTTTGTAAGTATGAGAACCCTGTAGTTCACCCAAAACCCAGTCATCCCTGCTCCCTGTGTGTATCATTTAGGTCACATTAACTCCCCTGCTGCAAGTGCATTGGACCAGAGTGTGATCTTGTTGTATAATATCATCCCGCTGAAAAGCCTTTCTTCCACGAGGGCTGCAATTTCATTTTAGCTCGATTATGTCATCGCTGATGTCGAGCTTTAATTCCTTCCTGTGTGGGTGTTGAAGTGCTCTGTGCTGGGATATAAATAGACAGAAACAGACACTACCAGAGGCAAACAGCAGTGATTTGACTTCACACAGATAAACCCTGCGTCTGCTGTGGTGTCAGGATGAAAGCAGGGGTTATGTTTTTGTTTGTCTCAGCAGAAGTTCTCACTTTTGCAGTCTTGCTGCAGAAACTATTGTGAGCAAACACTGTTATAATCAACTAGATATGTCTCTGCTCATCCTTGAGTTTGTGAGTGTGTGCTTAGAAGATGTAATGAGCGTTTGCACCTATTAAAACAGATTTAGGCTTAAGTTGCTTGTACACCAGCAGGGGGCAACCCTTCCTTTTTTTCCCCTGTCACAAAAAGAGCCTAACTTTCTCCTGCTTACATGGGGTGGCAGCAGTGAGCCAGCTGACCTCACTGTGTGGGGAGAAGTTCAGCAGGGCCACTGATAGCACTGCAGCCTAGCACCCCAAGGGGCTCACAGGAAGAGAGACAGCCAGAAAGAGACAGTTGTGATAAGGTGGGATGATGCATCTGAAAGGTTTATGCTCAGGCTGTGTCAGGAGTATTTATCGATTTATGCATGTAAAAGAGAGGGGTAAAGGACAAGATTAGGAAAAGTGGAGGGAAATGGTATAAGAGAAGGGAATGAGGTGAAGGCTGGAGCAAAGAAGAAACGCACAAAGGCTGTGAACGCTCAGTAACCAGGGTACAAAGTTGAGAGAAAGCCTCTTGGGATCATCATTTATTCAAGATACACAGGGTGGAGATATTTTAGGAAGTGGTAACGTCCTCATACAGGCCTTGTTGTGTGTCACGACCGCTGTTACCTCGACTCCGGAGACAGGAACAGTTAACAGCTCATTGGGCAGCCGAGAAGAGACAGGGACAACAACACAACCAGAGTCAGCTGTGCAGCACTGATGCACTGTACGACTCTATTTGGAGTAATGTAGCTTTAGCGTTCATCAAATCTAATGATATCTCAGCTCACAGATTTAATACCTCGCTGAACAATGGCATGTTACATTTCATCTTAATCTGCCAAAGTGTGAGGTTTTTGAACACTTGAGAATATTTTTGAGGGTTTATACAAGTGTAATAGGATTATGGGATTTAGTTGTAGAAAAACCCATTTGACTCAATGATGAATGTAACTTTTTTATGTTTGCTGTTTTGATACTTAAACGACTCTCCAAATTTATTACTTTTGAGTTAATGTGATTTTAATTACTGTGATTATGATCAAAATGTCTTCATCTGTTTGTGTACCCTGCTCTTTTCAACCACACCCCCTCTTTCCCCCGCACTCTTACACCCTCTGCTGTTATATAACCCGCCTGACGCAGCGCTGACTGCAGAGAGTGTGTGTGTGTGTGTGTTCGTGCATGTGTGTTGGTAAGAAAGACAGACAGACTGAGGGCCAGGAAGCAGAGAAGGAGGGTACTTTTGCAGATTGGAGCTTTATCCCTCCATTATTAATGTGATTCATCCAAACATATTGAGGATGGAGGAAGAGCAGCGGGTACAACACGTACCCACAGAAACACACACATGCATACACACTGATGCATCTATGGCCCAGACAATGCAATCGTCTGTTGTTTCACTCACAACTATAGAAAACTGATGTCTCTAAACATATTACATAATCTTCTTTAGACTGTAGGCTTCAGCTTGGCTCTAATCCATTCATCCATGCCCGCTACTGTAATGTACACATATGTGCACTCACACACACGCCGCTGCTCACTAAGACCTCTCAGGCTCCCTCAACTCTTACAAGCTGAGTTGCACTAATGTGGCCAGTGTGTAATAAATAGGCTGTACAATTAGGAAGTCAATACAGAGGATTGGTGGTCAAGCAGTGAAGCAGGATTTTATTATGACCTCTTCTGCTGTCGGTGTTTAGAGATTTATGGGGCAGTCACTCTGTAAGCGGGCTTTCCCTGGCTTCAGCACATTACTGTCCTTTAAAGAGTCTGATTGGACGTAACAAACAGAATTTTGGTGTCAGATTTGATTGAAAAATGAAGGAAAAGTTTTCGTACTCTTTCCATTGATCAAGAGTGAAGACCAAATCACCTGAGCTCATGTGCGAAGGTGACTCCTGAACAAAGGTTCTAAGTAGAGTGTCAAAATGCAAGAAGAAGAAATTGGTGTGAAAGAAAAGAATAAAGGAAAAACAATAAAGCGCTGTTTAGAAAAAAACAATTCAATTCAAACAATCTCTTCATCAGCTCATCAAAAGTTTGGGACCACAGCCTTCAAAAGAAAATCTGCAAAAAATTGTGGATTCAAGGTCATTTTGCGTCAGGTATTCACACTGTCATGACCTCCTGATGGCAAAGGCTAAAAAGCTTTTTCTCTTTGAGCGTGGTCACACTGTTGAGTTGCACGGGCGAAGTCTCTCACATCGCAACGCCATCACTGCTGAGGCTGGACGCTGTAAGAGACATGTTGGATTTCTTCAAAGATCCTGAGGTTTATGGGACAAAAAGTCAAGAGGTAGACCCAAAAAAATTCACCAGCTCTGAGCCTGTGGATCTGATTGACTGTTCTCAAGACACAGGACACTACTCAATCCAAATTAAGGCCGTCACTGGAGCTGACTGCAGCCCAATAACCATCAGACGGCGTCTAAGAGAGGAGAGCTTTAAGAACAAAAACCTCTTCAAAGGCCTCGTCTCCTTCCACTAAATTGCCCGTTTGGACTTTGACATAGCAGCAATCGTGAGACATTGCAAGGTGAAAGACCTTGATGGTCCTGATGACATACAGCGTTACTGTCATGACTAGGGAGATCCCACTGAGATGTTTTCTAGGCGGCACAGTGGAGGGCGCCCCATCATGATCGGATTTGTTTAAACAGCTGGCTATGTGGAGATGTAGTAGGGGGCGTCCTTCATGACTGAGGGCCCTGCTCTGTGTGCTGATGACTGGGTTTTTCAACAGGACAACACTGCAGTTCACAATGGCAAAGGACTTCGTCTTCTTCTTCTTCCAGAGGAATAATCTCAGTCTTTTGGAGCATCCTGTTGTTCTCCTGATCTAAATCACGTTGAAAACATTATGGGATGAATGGAGAGGGAAGTTTTAAAAAGTGGACGTCAATTCCGGACAGTGGATACCAAACATGAAGCATCTTCACCGCTTGGAGCAACGTTCTCACCAGCCTCCTGGAAACACTCACATCAAGCATGAACAAACTGATTTTTGAAGTGATCAAGAAGAACGGTGGAGCTCCTCATTCCCAAGTGCTTTTATCAAACTGTTATTTAAGGGTTTTAGGTTTTTTTTTTCTGAGCTGTGGTCTTAACCTTGATGAACAGACTATTTCACTTTAATTGTCATTTTTAAGATCAGCTCACTCAGTTTCTTTTGTCTCCTGTTTCCTCTTTTTGCATTTTTAAACCCTTCTTAGAACCTTGGCAAGATCCAAAAATGTTAAAAGTAAACTTGCGCAATTTTTCAACTTCTGTTTATTGCACATCTGTTGCCCGTCCCACCCCTTCCACAAACCAAACTCACATTTAACTTATGGATAAAACTTAAATGCTCTTTCAGTTCTAAAAGACAGACATAAATGGTTATGCAAAGTTCAATGCCTCATGTGATAATGTTCCTTATGTTTCCTCTCCCAGGTTCTTTACTACTCTGTTAATCTTGATGACACAGCACTGCAGGAGTGACATTTGTCATCCGAGCTGTCAACTGTGGCATTCAACACATTTTTATAGCACTAAAAATACCAAACTAAGCTAACCTAAAAACTAAGTAGGATGACTGCTCACGTACATGAAAAAAAAAAAAAAAAAGTCTGTCCAAAGTCTGATCTGTTTAGATTGGTGGAGCAAGGTTTTAGAAACACACATCAGTCAGCCTCCAGGGGAGCTCAAGATATTCTGGCCTCATTTTGTGGGATGTTGTCTTGTTGTCTATACATGTACATTTAACAGGCCTCTTATTTTAGCATCACACCAAACTCTTTCACCAGCCTCCATAAGTCTCAGGGGCCATTTACAAGACAACAGTTCTAGGGTGAAATGCAAAAATATTGTTGAGTTTTGGTCTTTCTTTGACACTAAATTGCAAAAAAACGCCATTTCACCGTTGCCGTGTAAACACCAAGCAGGAGTTTTCGGTGGAAACACTAACGTCATGCTCTGCGCGTGTGTGTTGCATTTTCATTGTTGCGTGGCTACTTTGCAAACTGGTCCAAAAACAACAAGAGTGACAATGGCAGACTACCATGTTATGCTTGTGCTGCTCATCTGCAGACCCGTTTCAACAAAATGGGCATTTTTTGCACGATTTCTGCCATCAGTGAATTAGCATTCAATATTTTCACCAGATCAAACTCTGTCCTGTAAACAGCACTTACAGTTATATCGCCCTCTACTGGCCCAACCTACATATTACAGCGTTTTCAGTCCCTCTGTGTTTCTTTGATTTTTCTCACTGCGTTTTTCTCTTGGGTAGAATGATGTGAAATGTTGGGTTTGTTTTTCTCCCAGAGTTTTTCACAAGTGCTGGTGGTCGACTGTACAAACATTACAAGCCAGTTGGTTGAACGTTTCATTATATCATGATGTCACCAGTTTGTCTGTTATTTAACCTGATGTAGGATTTCAGTCAGCTAATGTGCCAAAGTTTGTGGCAGCTTGGCTTGTGGTGCAGAAGATGCACTAAAAGCATTAGACGGACAAAGAATGGAATGTGCAACTGCTTTATTGAGTGTTTTTAGTTGTTGTAATATTTAAATATTTTAGCTCATTTGAAAAGAAAATTGATAAAGGTGACGGAAGATTGTAGCATCTCAGAAGAAATATTAAAAACAAACAGGGATAGAGAAAGAAAGTGGAATTTACTTATGATTTAGGGAATAATTTAGAGTTAAATGTGAAAACAGTGAAGACACATGTGAGGAGAATTATCTTGGGCTCACAGGCTCAGTTATTGTCTGAAAGTGGGACACAGTGAGTAACCCACCGTGTGTACTCTTCTTGACATAAACTAATAGAGCTGTTTGAAAGGATCTCACACACACTCACCCAGAGAGCTGTGTAGTCCACTGCAGAAGTAGGTCTGAGATTCCAGCTGAATGATCTGAGGGCAGGAGGAGGCTCGATGAATGGTTCGGTTTGAGGTCCACAGTTTAGACACTGCTGGGCCAAGTGCAGAGACACTCATGCAGAAAATATGTCAAAGGCACTCAGGACACACAGTGGCCGAAGGCTCTGTTTTGTCCCCACTTCCCCCTTCTGCCGAGAGGCTGCAGGGGCACACTGTCCCAGGATTGGATGGACACGGGGTCAGGTAGTCCTGTCCTGTGATATAATCTTCCATCTGTACTAAGGCTGGGCAATTACTCGCAAATTAGATGAAATCACAATATGACCTGCTGTAATGTTCTTACCGCAGACAGTGCAACGTTTCTTTAACCTGAAATGTGTCAGAAATTCTGTTAACTTTTTTGCCGTGGTTTAGCAGTTTTATGCTCAGTCTAACTTAATCCTGCTCAACCAAAGAGACAAACTGTTAATAAATGACCTTGCACAAGAAACATAGTGGCAAAAACAGCAAAAAGTTGCAATAAAAATTAGTCTAAGGGAGCAAAGATTACCAAAAGGAAACAGACATTGGTAAGAAAATTAGGAGAAAACTTGGAAAATACTCAAAAGATAGGAAAAAATGGTCCAAAAGTGATAGAAAACAGTGAAAAGTGACCAAAATGACAAAATAAAACCTAGAAGTTGCAAGAAGTTGGAAACTTTAATAAAAATTCAGACATGAATGGTCCAAATATGCAAAGAAAGAATGAAAAGTGACTAAAATTGGCAAGAAAATTGGAAGAAAATGCAAGAAATAGTCAGAAGAAAATAGATCACTTGAAAAATAGTCAGAAAGTCACAAAAAAAAGAGCGAAAAGTCACTAGGATGGGCAAAAATTGGCAAGAGAAAATACACAAAATAATCTGAAGTGAGTGAACATAGTGAAAAAAAGTGACAAAAAACAGTGACAAATGGTTAAAAATAGGCAAAGGCCAACAAAAAATGGCACAAAAGCTGGGAGAAGACTTTAAAATATTGTCAGAAGGGAGCTAAATGGTTAAGCAAATAAAGTGTCAAAAAGGGGAGAAAAGTGACCAGAATGGGCAAAATGCAACATAATTTGTCAAGAGAGTTAGGATAAAATAAAAATTAGTCTTAAAGAAGTAAAACATGTTCCAAAAGTAGCAAGAAATTAGTGAAAATTGACTAAAATGGGCACAAAGCAGTCATGAATAAAAAAAAATGTTATGAGTTTTTGTCGTGTTGTAATTGATGTCAAAGTTCATTTCCTACAATTTGCTGGTTGAAAAACATATAAGATAGGGGACCTAGAAACAAAGCTTTAAAAAAATTGCAATTGCAATTTAGGGAAAAATAATAACAATTAGTTTATTTCTGCAAATGGTTCAGCCTTAATTCGTACTAAAGGGAGTATTTTAGATTTTATCCAAGTATCATGATGTTTCCTCTGAACGTGCCTGAGTCTGCATGAATCAGATCTCAGGTGTCGTGCATTGAGGGCTTCGTCAGTCAACAAAGACATGTTGGATCAGTTTCTTAAATAGAGTGTGAAGCCGTCTTTATGCAGCCTGTCACTGTGGCTGCTGATGTGACTATAGCTGGAGCCTCAGAAACAGAAAGCATTGTGCTGCTGCAGAGCGTGAGACTGGGAGAGGAGCTCAGTCACACTGGCAGCTTGAAAGGCCTGCAGTGGGATTGAAGTGTGTGAGAAACTATGTGCACATTTTCGTGGGTACATGGTGAGTGTGTGGGGGTTCTGCTGAACGTGTCAGCTTTGACGCCTGAAAGAGATTTGAGCTTCCATTTTTGTCAGTGTATAAGTAAGCCTAGAAGTATATTATTTAAGAATAAACTCATTCAAGCTTCTTTCTTCAAGAATTTGCATGAAGCATGATTAAATATGACTTATTCAAATAGCCAAATACCAAGATACTCCATAAAAAATTATCTCAATTTAAAGTTTACTTGTTGCGCTAATTTTGTACTTTTTCTTTTCTATTTTCCAATATTGCAGATGTTGCATGTAGCATTGCAGCACCCTAAACAATTTTGACCACTCTTATCCCTTCCTTCATGCACGCACACAGCAGAAAGACTGACTCATAAAATACACTAATGCTGGCTGACTGACCTGGACAATTGTAGCAGCAACTATTGTAGTATTCAAGATAAAGAAATAATAATGTCAGTAACATCTGAGAAAAAAAGAGCTTTATTTTGATCTGTAAGTTAGATTTAAATATACAACCTCAATTCCTATGAAGTTGGGACGTTGTGTACAATGTAAATAAAAACAAAAAACAATGATTTGCAAATCCTGTTCAAACTTTACTCAATTCATTGCACTACAAAGACAAGATATTTATTGTTTAAACTAATAAACTTTATTGTTTGTTTGCAAATATTTTTTCAATTTGGATTTGATGCCTGCAACACATTTGTAAAAAGCTGGTTCCTGTTTGGATCATTCCACAGGTGAACAGGTTCATTGGAAACAGGTGAGTGTCATGATTGGGTATAAAAGGAGCATCCCCAAAAGGCTCATTCATCCACAAGAAAATATGGGTCCAGGTTCATGACTTTGTCAACAACTGTGTGAGCAAATAATCCAACAGTTAAAGAACAGTGTCTCTCACTGTACTATTGCAAAGAATTAATGGATATCATCTTTTACAGTATTGAATATCACCAAAAGATTCAGAAAATCTGAAGAAATCTCTGCACGTAAGCAGCAAGGCCGAAAACCAACAGTGAATGGCCGTGACCTTTGACCCCTCAGGTGGCGCTGCATTAAAAAGCGACATCATTGTATAAATGATATTAACTCATGGGAGCAGGCTTCAGAAAATCATTGTCGGTTCATACAGTTCATCACTACATCTGCAAGTGACAGTTCAAACTCTACTATGCAAAGACAAAGCCAGACATCAACAACAGCCAGAAATGCTGCCGCTTTCTCTTGACCCAAGCTCATTTGAAATGGGCTGAGGCAAAGTGGAAAAGTCTGTGGTCAGGTTGTTCTCAGAGCAAAGTTCAGAAGCAGTTTCTGTGATGGTATGGGGATATGTCAGTGCCCATGGCATCATGGGTAACTGTCACATCTGTGAAGGTAGCATTATTGCTGAAGGTACATATACGTAGGTTTTGGAGCAACACATGCTACCATCCAAGCTACGTCTTTTTCAGGGACATTCCTGATTATTTCAGTAAGAAACCAAAACACATTCTGCACCTGTTTCAACAGCGTGGCTCTGCAGTAAAAGAGTGCGAGTACCAGACTGGCCTGCCCGCTGTTCAGACCTGGGTCCCATTGAAAATGTGTGGAGCATTATGAAGATTAAAATACGACAACAGAGACCCCAGACTGTTGAGAAACTAAAGTTGTCCATCAAATAAGAATGTGAAAGAATTCCAGCTCCAAAGCTTCAATAATCAGTGTCCTTAGTTCACAAACACTTATTGACTGTTGTTAAAGGAAAGGTGATGAGAAACAGAGAGAAACATGAATCAGTCCCAGCTTTTTAGGAATGTGTTGCAGACATCAAATTAAAAATGAGTGAATATTTGCAAAAAAAATAAATAAAGGTTTATCAGTTTGAATCTAACAACAGACAGTGATGCACAAACAGAGTGGAAATACAACCACACCCCTGCTAATCAGCCATGTTGATGCACACAGACAGACTTCAGTGCTCTTATGCATTCACATTCAACTCAGCTCCTTGTCTCCAGCTGTCACACACACACACACACAAACACACACTCAGCATCCTGCATATAGCATGTATTCCCAGAAAGCCAGGAAGTTCAATTCTACGATTTTCCCCCTGGTGTTGCATCAAAAATAACCGTCTGCGCGCTCCTACAGCCATCAAGCATCTCCCTCATTTAGCAGCAGAAGAACAGAGAAGTTTGAGGTTTCTGTAGGACACCAATTGAAAGTGACATCGAGTAGAAATGGCCACACAGACACACAAATAAGACACACACAAGAGATGGTGAGCAAACACAACAGAATCCACCCTCCTCCCTCACCCTTCCTGACCCTCACCCCTCATTTCCATTTCTATGCTTTGCTCCCATCAGCAGAGGGGCTGCTGCAGCGCTGTGACACCCACTAAATTAACTATTGAAGCACGCTAGTCTAACCCATTCCTCCACCCATTGCTAGGCTTATATAACGGCCCCAATTTCATACCCACTGCTAACAGCAACACTATTGTGGCCATTCAAGTAGGCACTCAGGAGAGCAAAACAAGACTGGAGAGTTGGGAGAAAAGGAGAATTAAAAGGAAAAAGAAGTATGAAGCAGGAAGAGAGGATGCAATGTTGTACGGGAGGAAGAAAATGAGTCATTGGGGGAGTATAGCAGGAAGAAGAGGAGGAGGAGGAGAAAAACAGAGAGATTGTGTTCTTAGGGAATATTTTCTATTCATTTAAATCAGTGATTCAGTTTGGTGAAGCCTGCAGCCTACACAACTACAGGAGTTTCCTCCTCGAACAGAAAAATAACTTATGCTCACCCCAGACCTGAAGAGAGAGATGAATCAGAGTCAGAGTGACATGAACATACAGCAGGATTTGACCCATTTACTCACCTATGTGAATACACAGGGTTTTACATCCTAACACGCTTCATTAACATCAGCAGTGATGGTTTTTCTCTGCTGAGGAGACACAGTTTTCACCATATTTTCATATCATGCAAGAGCAAGTTAAGAAATAATCCAAGTGAATGCAAACAGTGAATATTTGTAATAGAATAGATGTTTAATATCATATATACAGTATAATTGAATTTGTGTGCACTTCTCCCTCGGTCAGCTTGACAAAAAGTTAAAAGTATACAATCAAATAGCCATATAAAATGATAATGGAAAGAGAGACAGTAAAATATAAGAAAACATAAAAAATAGATAAGTTGTGGTAGCAAATAAGTACAAAGAAAATAAACTGTGCATAAGTTATACGCTGTATTAAAGGGACTGTGAGGACTTTCTGAAGCCTGGTTTATGCTTGACGTGTCTGCATGGCTCCTTGGGCTGATGACGTCATTTTGGCAACCATGCGCCTTCATGCGGTCCCTTTCACCCGGTAAATGTCTGCGTTGCGCACCTCTGAAAATTTGTAACTGTCGAGTGGAGACTCATAGACAAGATGGCGGCCAAACCGGAGCATAGAAGAGGAATGGATGAAAAATTGATTTTACAAACCATCTCAATGAATGCAGACTTCTACTGTAGTTTAGTGCTTTAGTTGGCTGGTGTTTACAATTCAACGCCCCCTGCTATTTGGTAATGGATGCCAACAGATGTGGAGCAGGGTGAAAAAAAAGTATAAAAGCCATATGCGTCCTTTCATGTGAATCTCACAATCCAGTGATAATAGTGGACACTGGAGCTGAACAGAAAAGGGACAGAAGAGCAAAAGAAAGCTAAACAGGAGAGTGACAGAGCACAAGCTAAAGGCTAAAACACAGGTGAAGCTCTTTGTGATAATGTTCATTCCAACCCACATGCAGCAGTTGCCCTGCAGTGATCTTTTCAAACCTGAGAGTCTATAAATAAAATGAAGAGCCAGGTTATGTTTGCTCTCCTTGGTGAGGTTGATGTTGGTAGATGAGCACTGGTAGGACATAACCAGGATTTACTAATGTTGCATGTTACGGACACGTCTCAGAGCACTGGGCTGTGAGTAACACTAAATGTAGCCGGCTACTAAACTACAAACTCTCAAAGTTTGCTTGTTGCCATGTTTCACACCTCAGCACTATGTAACTGTTAATGATTAATACATTTTTGCAGTTTAGGTTGTTGCACATGTATTTTTCACATTACATTATTGCACTGTTTTTTGTTTTAAGATAAATATTGCACACTTATTTGCACAGTGAGGTGATCAGCTGTCCATTTAGTCTGGTAGGATGAGGTATCTCTTCAGGTACTTCTATATTCACTGTGATAAAGTGGGTGGGGCTTAGGATATTTATTTCATACCACCAGTGAGCACCCAGAGGAGAAACATAGAGCAAAGTAAATAAAAACATCTGAAGTCAAAAGGGGAATTTTTTTGTAGAGACAGCGCCTGCACATCTGTCCAAATGCACAAACCGTCATCGAAGCGCAGGTCAACATTGTGTCATCGGCCATCATGTTGTATCATGTCACATTACGATGCAACATCTGCAGCGTGCTTATAATGTCATGCCCTTCCCTCCTGAGTACTTCCCATCACCCAACAGGGGAGACTTCTAACTGTGAGAAACACGTGAAAGAGCAACTTCAGGGGGCAGAGCTGTAAACTGCTCCTGCTTCTCAAAGCTCCACGGAGAACTTGTTATGAAACAGTCTGGAATTAAAACTAAAACCTTTGTGACCCACGAAAGCAAATAAGACCATCAGAATAAACACAGATGATTTTTATTAAGCGGTTTTTAAAGCTGCTGATGGGAAGGTGTCAGACAGAAGGAGAACACTGTGCTACAAAAACAGGCTTTGTTGACATTTTCCACAGCAAAGGTTCACAGTGAGTGATTTGTTGGCTGTTAGAAGAAAGCAAGCAAACATTGGTCACAAAAAAAGTACTCAGACTTATTTAGACATAAAAGGTATGACTGTTTTTTTTTCTGAAGTCTGATCTGACAGAAGAGCTAATGCCCAGAGCAAACTTAAAAACATGTTACAGAATCTGAAAATTAGAAAGAGGCCCTGCTGGAATAACAGATTGAGTAGAGAATACATCATATTTGTGAAGTATTTACCCTGTTGATTTTAGCACACAGCAAAAAATGTGTCAACTTTAGAGGTGTGCCAATTCAATATCAACAAAAACATGAATAATGGATTATATTAGCATCCAAAATGCATCTAAAATCTCTGAAGTATTTCACAACAAGCTGTCCAATCCTGATGATGGCAGAGCCCACATAAACACAATAACAGCGTATGCTAAGGTGCTAACAAAGCATGGACTGTATAAAGAAAGGACAGCATGGCTCTGCCTTTCACTGTTGTACAGTTTTGAAGCCAAAAGAAACCCCTTACTGGAGCCGCCATTGGACGCGACGCCATTGTGCAGCCAGCGTCTGCGCAGTACACATATTTATTTATTTATTTATTTTTATTTCCAAGGTCTGCTCTCTTTTTTTGGCTCTCTTTCCTGTAGTTTCTTATACCCCTGATAAAAACTACTCAGGAACAGCAGCTTTCAATTATTGTAAAACAAAACTCATAACCCATTTTTTAACGTCTAATAACTACTGAAAAACCAACTCCTCAGAAAAAAGAGGACTTGAACACAGTTCAGCCAAATAAGATCTTCATACCACCACAGTGTAGGGATGGGAGAAACATTTCTATGGGGTTCAATGATTTGTTAAAGTTTTACCACCTCTTATATTGAATGCATGAGGAGACAGAGATTTTGACCTATACTGCAGCCAGCCACCAGGGGTCGCGGCGTTTGTGCAAGCTTCATTTAAAGCTGACTGTCATGGCATCCACTGATTATACAGTCTATGTAACAAAGTCGTGAGGAGAAGGAGTTATGTTGGCCATGTTGTTGTATTTTTTGTTGAAGTCTAAAAAAGATGGTGCAGCTGAGTGCAAAACTTGTTATGCATGTTTCCCATAGTGGTACAGAACTTAGTACATTTAAACTTAAAACATTACTCCAAAGCTTATTTGAGCCTTGAAGACTTTCAAATAGTCTCTTTTCATATGGAAGGGGTGTGATGTCACACTGCAAAATTAAGATGGAGGGAAGGAGGTGAAGTAGCTTGAGAAGCTGCTCATTGAGAAATAGGGCTGAACGATACGGACAAAATTTCATATCTTGATGTTAATCCCAGATATCTAGATATTGATATGACACAGGGTTTAGTGAAGACTAATAATTTTTCAGTAAAATAAAAGCATGATATTAAAACAGGATGTGGAAAGTGTGGTTGATGGATTAGAGCTCACTGTCAGTAATCAACATCAACACAACAAGAAAGTCCTCAATGATCATGCAACTGTCTGAGCTTTACATGGGGGGCGAGGTGGGAAAATCTACGGTATTGATATCTTGGATCTTGGCGTATTAATATCTTGAATTTTAATTTCTCAATATCAATACTATAACAATATATCTTTCCGCCCGACTGAGAAATCAGTGTTTTGTGCAGTCGACAACTGTTCTAACCAAAGAAAGCAGAAGGGTTTCATTAAGTATCAAAGATTGTTGTTCTCAGAGGTGAAAAATGTAAAAAGCGCACAGAACAACAGCGTAAAAAATTGATTTTAAACCTACCTCATATACATACACATGCATTTATTGAACCAGAGAGCACTGGGGATCACTTGATGTTCAATAAGACATAAGTAAACTTGAATGGGTCTCATTAAGTGACGCACATGATATGATTGGGTTGGGATACAGCAAAATCCTCCAACCATCAATTATATTTATGCTTTTGGTCTTAGATTTCATTCAAAGTGGTATTTAAATGTTCTTAAAAGGCCTTTAGAATCGCACCCTCTCCACGCATTATCATAGTCACATGACTAAACCCCAGATATGGAGCTGAACATCAGTATGGGTACTGGACAATGCTCAAGGCTGGAATATCGGAATCGTAGGTGAAAAGGTTGAATCTGAGCGCCCCCCGTCAATACAACTACACTTTGGGCAAGATACTGATGAGGCAAGTTGTTGTGATCACTCTCCCTTTATATGTGTGCTGTTATTTACCTGTGTGTGCATGTATTTGTGTGTGTTGTAGATCAGGGCACGCCCAGAGGTGCAGGAGCTGCGCCTGTGGCAGAAAGAGCTGAGGGAGACCAGGGACATCAGAAAAACTGTTGAGCGTTTCTGGGCCCAGCAAGAGAGCCGAGGTGAGAACGTACGCAAACACTTGTGTTTTTTCCTGTATCTTAAAAACAGCTTTCTCATGTTTACATCTGCACTAAACAAGCTACAATGCATGATCTTCAACCTGTCCAGATGCAAACTGAACAATGTACAATTACACTACATGTACCAGGCAGCATAGCATTTTCTCACACACACACAAGCTGCAGAAGTACAGTATTCACCTGAACAGAGCTTTGAAGTTTCAGAGAGAAATGAGAGAAGTGACACGGAGAAAGAATGAGGGCAGACACAGAGAAGAAAAGAGATCCAGACAGGGAAGTGAGAGAGGAGATAAAGAGAAGCGATTGCAAGTGAAAGAAGAAAGTAAATGTCTGCGGGGCTCAGGGTGTGTTTGTGCAGCGGAGAGATACAGCAGAGGAGGGAGGAGACAAGTGAAGACAGAGAGGTGATGCAGAGGGATTAGGGAGCCGGTGAAGACAGAGAGAGATGAATCGAATGTTAGTGTCCAGGTCTTTGATTATGTGTGTGTGTGTGTGTGTGTTCTGTTTGCCAATATGAAGACAGAGCAGAGCAGCTGGGAATGCAGCTTCATGTCCAGGATGTTTTCTGGTTTTAGAGCTCAAGATGAGTGACAAAACTTTGTCCTTGACAATACACACACACACACACACACACACACACCAAGGACTGTAAACATCTATGACAACACCACTGTGATGGGTGCTGAAAGTCCAAAGACCCTTATTTTCTCCCATCATTCCTCCTTTCCTGCAATAAAAAACACCACTTAAGCCTCATTGGTCAACAAGGATGTCAAACACACAGCACATTCTTGCTCTCTGAAAAATGAGCTCTTGCTCGTAATTAATCATGGTACCAAATTACCTTCATGACAGCAGCCATGTTGGGACGAAATTTATTCCAGCCGGGTTTTAATCTTCTCGTTTAATTCATGTTCAGTGTCGTGTAATGCAGGAGGTAGGATTTATAGCCAGCTGTAAATATTTTTCGCCATCATTATCAAGTAGTTGTTTCTGTCTGTGCTCATCTTTCATGCACACAGGCACAACACGTTAGCTTATCTTTAAAACATGGACTCACTCTCAGTGATGTCACCCTCTAAATTCTGGAGTTGAGTAATGAAGTCGTGAGATGGAAGTTGCCAGATTGTAAAAATTGAATCAAACTCCCAGTTATCAGAGAGAAAGTTAAGAGGTGGAGTTAGAGCTGTTAACCAGCTGCTTTGTTCACAGCTTTAGGAAAAGCCCATAAGTTAAACCAGCCACGCCCCTCATCCTGTCTGATTAGTTTGCGTTACATGCGAATTGATGTGACTTTAGGGGCCTTTAACACAAGAACAGTTTCAGGGTGAAACGCAAAATTATTGTTGCTTTTTTTTTTAAACACTATTTCCACTGTTGCTGTATAAACAGCAAGCCGGTGCGCCAGTTTTGCACGTGAACATTAAACCTTCACAGTGCCAAGCCTGAACCGAAAAAAAGTAAATAAATAACGACCAACCATTTCTTTCTTGTGCTGCTGAATCTACTTATTACATTCTACCAAAATGAGCAAATTATTGCACTTTTTCTGCAATCAGAGAAAAGGTTTTAGTATAAACTTGTGATGATCAGCTCACCTCTTCTTCAGCCTCTAAACCTTTGTTGTGTATACAGCTCCTACACTAGTATCGCTATCTAGAGTCCTGGCACGTGTACTGCAGCGTTTAAGTCCGTCAGTGTTTCCGTGTAAATACAGATTTATTTCAATGCGTTTTTTGCGTTTTAGGGTGAGATACTGCAAAGCGTTGTTCTGTAAATGGGGCCATAGCTGCTGCTCATAGTCATTTCCAGGCAAGAAATTTCTGGGTTGTGCAAATTTCTAACTAGCCACACAGAAATGCACGGACAAAGTGGCGGACAAACATGAGCTCCAAGTGTCTAAAGTATGGAAGCCTTAAAATGCCTTAATTTGTTCCATTTTTTTTCACGATAGTTTTTTTTTCTTGTTATCTCTCAAGAAAACAAAGTCTTTTTTCTCTCAAAAAATACAAGATTGAAAAAAAGAAGAATTTTTTATACCACCCATCCTTTAATTCAACTGAGGTCAAGTCATCTATTCTTTGGATGAATACAATCACATCAGGCTTTAAATTCTGTTGAACCAATGTAATGAGGCTGTGCCTGTGATGCGTTCAGTGGGGAATGACTGATGCTAAAATTCTGTGAATAAAAATAAGATCTTTTCTGTCATGACAGTCCCTGTTAATTTTTAGAGTACGTCGAAAAATGTGAAAAAGTTAATGCTTAATTGAAGGATGAGTGACATAAGAAATTATCCCATTATTTCGAGAAAACAAGTGGAAGTAACTTGTAACATTGAGAAAACAGAGCGAGTTTATTGTGGAAAATCGTGGCCTTAAAGGGCTTCCATTAAAAAGTACAGAATACACAGGTATTTGTTTGATTCGTCACACAGAGATCACTGTGAGAATAGTGAGATGAACAATTCCCTGCGGCCTGACTCGGCAGAGAAGAGTGAGTGAAAAACATGTCGTAAACAATGTAAACAAATGTAAACTTCTTCTACTCTACTATAGTGCTCTGGTAGATGTGAATTTGTGGCACACTGCCCCCTGCAGTTTGAGAGTGGAGGGCAACGGAGTGAGTGTTTAGAACAGGGATGTCCAAACCACGGCCCCCAGCTCTCATCTTACCATGTGTTAGTTTTGTCACTTAAATTAATCATGTTCTAATTATTGACATTTACAGTTTCTGTCAAGTGTTTGAAATAAATCTTAATATATCTGGTAACCTTTCACAAAGATTTGGACTGTGCATAGGCAACTTTATAAAGCCAAAGCTCCGCTCAATCTGCATAAACTCAACAACTTTTACAGTTGACATTTAATTGCATTTGGCATGATGCAAAATGTGTCCATGAGTTGTTAAGGATTAAAAAAAAATAAAACTAAATTAAATATGTCGAATGGTAAAAAAAAAAAAAAAAAAAAAGACAAAAGTTGAAGCATAAAAGGTCTGCAATAATAGCACAAACCTGTTTGACGAAACCTTTTTTTTTTTTTTTATGAAACCACTAAAAATAAATAGTTCTCCAGTCCTTGGCCCTTGGTCATTTTCACAGTTTCCAAAACGGCCCTTTTGATAAAAAGTTTGGACACCCCTGGTTTAGAAGTTCTCTTGCGCTAATTCCACACATCTCAATGACCACAGTCGAAAGGGCCACCGTTACCATGAGCTTAGCATGAGCCTCTTCAACGCTGCAGCTTCACAAATGTGCCTGTATGAGGTTTTTTTTAACACTTGGCCTTTTTGTAGCTTTGTGCTTTATACAGCATTGCTAGATAGCTAGTTGATGTGTGGCCTTTGTTTCTGTGACTCAGAAACATTGACAGCATCATAAACACACAGACACATTCCACCAAACAAAGGCGCTCACTGCAGCAGTGTGTGTCTGATGGACATTCCTCCACAGACACACACTGAGCTGCTGCTGCTACTGCTGCGACTGCTGCTGCACAGCTACTGCTGACCTGACATTATAGGAGGGGGGCCTGTGAATGTGCGTGTGTGTTTCTGTGTTTCTGTGTGTGTGTGTACAAAAGAGTTGGTCCAGTCTGTCCAAACCAAAAGCCATTTTCTCACTCCTCTACTGATTCAGAAATGTGTGAGCTGGAGACTGGCAGTGATAAGTGATGTGAGTGAGTAGAAGGGATTGATGGATTGATGCTGATGTCGCAGTTTGTTTGCTGTTTCAGTCTGCTGTTGTTGTTTTGGATGTAATGAAGCAGACACTGCCCATCGGCACGGACAAATAAACAACCTATGTTTAGGACTGTGGCAGAGAGAGGATGAGTTAAAGGAAGAGAGAGAGAGGGAGAGATTATTTAGGGAAGCCGCCTCCCTACTGCAAACACGCCCTTTGAGTCAACCCCAACAACAGCTGCACTCGTCTCATCTGACCCGAGAAGACCAGCATGCGATACCTCTTCTGCCATTTCACGTTTAGAATTAGTCAGAGGCACGGAGAAAAAACAAAAGCAGAGAGAGCAGAGTAACTGAGAGGGCAGGCACACGGTGATACCTCAGGGTCAGGAGTTCAGTTTATTTGGCAGGTGCAGCTTTCAGCAGCTCATGAATCACCACAGGACTGTCCTTGACTGTACACAGACATGTTGGGTGTTTACATTCAGTCGATGTGCTGCTGGAACAGAGCAGTGAGCTGGATAACCAGAGACAAGTCCTGATAAGTCAAAATATGACAATACATGTTGTTGACACTCTGATGTCAAATTGTTTACAGAGAGAAAACCTACATAGATTTATCAGATTTATTGCCAAGTATCTTAAAGAAGCATACAAGGAATTTGACTTTGGTTTCAACTGTGCTCTCTTTGTACAAAAACAAGTAAGAATAAACCTGAAATATTATATATATTAAAAAAAGAGATATCTAGTAACTACAAATTAGAAATATAGAAGTATAAGAAATATAGAATCTTTGTATAAAAGGAAGAAAGGAAAAATATATACACATTTAAATTAAAGAGTGCAATGAAAAATGTGCAACAGATAGAATGTGCAAGAATATCCGAGAGCATGAAATCTGACATTGTTACTTTATATTCATGTTTAAAATATGGGGAAGCAGAATACCCCTCTTTAAAGACACAAAAATGAATCAGAATGAAGTTTTAGCAGTCAGGTTGTATTGTCTATGACGTGCTACTTCATATACATGTTGAATAAGCTTAGAAATAAGCTGCAGTGGAGTATTTCCAAGTCAATCAACCTTGTATGATTCATCTGTCACAACAGAACCTCAGCACCTTATCGTGAAACTGATATACTAACTTCTACATCATAAAAAGGTTCCAAGGAGCTGCATCTGTGCACTACACTTAGCTTACAGATTGGTATTAAGTCATAAAACCGTAATTAAGACCTTTCAAAACCACTTTGCAGTAATTTGAGTGTGGATAGAGCACAGCTTTCAACATTAACATCTCTTACAACCCTCCTGAACCTCCTGTTGTTTCATGAATATCCAAATATAGAAGTCTATTCATCACAGCTTTACTTCCATAATGTCAGAGTCATTGCCTCTCATTGGCAGATAACAAAGGCCTTCACAAAAGCCTTGCAGCTGTCACTGTGAGAGAGTAACTGGCTGAGTAATGGTTTGTCATACAGGTTTGCTGTTTTTACGACCCAGAGTGTTTCTGCTGTCGCGAATAACAGATTTATAGATGGAAATATTATGACAAAATAATTAGGTAATTATTTCAGGCTCTTAAACACTTTAAGGAAACAGCTCACTAAAGCAATACTCCTGTGTTGTGCTTATGATGCTGCTACAGAGGCAGAAAGGTCATACATTACTGTTTTCTGTGACATATGAGGTAGAGAAAGAGAGTCTGACTGTCTTAATGATTAATCAGAGTTCCTGTTTGTTTCCAGTTGGATCTGCCCTGACTGATCTTCCAGAGAGCCCTGAGCCTGGCAACTCCAACGTGTCCATCCAGGTAGTGTCCCCCTCTCCTCAGAGCACCATGGTCCACACACCCATTGCCCAGATGACCCCTGAGGCTAGTGGGTGGCTACAGACCCCCAGCCTGTGGAACATGGACAAAATGGCCTCCACTCCACCGTTGATTAACGACCTTGCTGCGTCTGAGCCTGGAACAACTGGAACATCATTCACTGCTCAAATCCTCAGTCAGAGCCGTGGTTCTATCAACTGAATCGAGGTTTGTCTGGTATTAAAAGGCGAACAGACTGAGTGATCCAGTGAAACAAATCAGAGTATGTAGAAAGATCAGCCAAAAAGGATTCAAAACACACAAAAAACGCTTCTAAGATATGCTTTTATTGATATATTCAATAGACCCAGGTTGCTTTGCCCTTAGTATATTTGTGTTTTCTGGTTCAATGTTCCTCGTCCTCCTCCTGACAAATATCCCACAGATTTTTTTCAGGGTGTAGGCCAGGTGAGTTTGCTTGCAAATTGAACACAGCAGTATCATGGCCAGCAAACCATTACCGTATTAACCCAAATATAGGACGACTCCAATTATAAGACGACCTTACTCTTTTCAAGACTAATCTTCAGACTCTTCACTTTGTTTGAAGAAACTACGTTTTATTGACATTCTGAGACAATCACTGGGGGGTGGGGGCGGGGGCTGCATTTCCTTTCAGCAAATTCAGGATTATGAAATGCTGAGCATCACATTTCAACGCTCTCGCTTTTCCTGAGCCCCATTTCAACATTAAGCACTTTCTTCCAGCAAATGCTTATTGTAAAATGCTTCGCCACAACCCTTACAATAACATCTCCATTGCTCCATAGGAGTGGCCCTGAACTTAGTGACACCCACGAGTCCTATTTATTTAATCTCGGTCTTCAAGGGACCTTCACCTCCCCCCACCATGACATCATAAGGGTCTTTAATTTTAATGTTGATAATAAAGTCGAACATAATGATCAGTGACTGCTTTCTCTTTTAGATACAATCACTAAGATTTGTGTTTCAAATGCATTACCTCATTGAACCACTCAATTAGCAGTTTAAATACCAGTAATTCATTAACTATAACAGGTGAATCAATTGGTCAAGCAGTTTAACAGGAAAAAGGTAGATGCAGAGAGAACGGTCTTCTTGGACATGAAATCTTTGAATATTTTACTTTGTGACTCCACATTTTCTGGCGCAGTTATTTGACGTCTCTGCTGAATTGACAAACATTATTTTTTAGAGTTAGCATCATAGCTTCACTTCAGGTGTCTGTTGACTTGCCCAGCTTTGGATGTAATTTGATCTTGACCCACGTAATTTGACGACCCGTCTTTTCACATTATTTAAAAAGAAAAAAAAAAAAGAACATGTCCTATATCAGGGTCAATACGGTATATGGAAGTTTTGGGGCTGTGGGTTTGTGCCAAGTCTGCAATAGACTGTTTATTTTTTTTACTTTGGACTTCAGAAAACACTTTGGAGCAATCCCAGCAGATGCAGAAACATCACACTGGACACCAAACACTTTGGATCTATGCATATCTGCTCTCCCTTAAAACTCCACAGCCTTGATTCCCAAATCCAAAGCAAAAGTTGTTTTCATATGAGTCGAGGACTTTGCACTACTGAGCAACAGCCCCCAAAATATCAGCAAATATTCTTTTTCCTTCTGTGTTGTGAAGCACATTTTTATTTTCTTGAGTGATCTCAATCTTTTTTAAGATATGTTGAAATGTCAGACAGTTTCCCACTTTTGTCCTTTTTTTACACCTCAAAGCCATCAAACATCCTCTTAAATGTCATCTGCCATAGAGAGTTAGTGCAACTGGATTAGCAAAATGTTGTTGGGACTTCATGCTGCTTCGCTGGCTGTTTTCATATTTTTGCTCATGCCAACCAGACTGTGCAGGCTGTCGCTCTCTTGTGTCATTAAATCGAGGGAGCAAAGAGCGCTCCTGGGAAATTTCCATCACATCTTGAACCTCAGCATACCTGAGTGGTTACTTCTGGTCTCCCCCCCTGCAGAGAGGCAGGGCGGCGGTCTCCTGATGGACGGTTTCCCTGACCATCCCAGGCACTGATGCACTCAGCCTCACAGTGAGAGGCTGAGAGAGTCATGTATCTCCATCTGCAGGTATGTGGACGTCTGGAGGACAGCTGCTCCCCGGGTGAAGTGATAAAACAGCCCCATTTCATTCTGGGGACATCTGATAGTGCAGGCAGCTCCGCAGAGTCTGGCAGCACCAGACCCGACTGAAACTAAATCACTCAGCTGCAGGAGGGAGGGGGCACCAGGGCGTCAGAGCAGAGGCTGAAAACTACTGTTCTGAGCTGTGATTCATGACTGAATGAGTGTTAGAATATAAACAAGTTTAATCAGAGAGATTCTGAGCTTGGAGAAAAACAAATACACTGATGAAGTTTGATGGTAGCTCATAAGTTAATGAAGGATGCAAGAAGCTTTTGTCTGAATTATTTTTGGTTGTTGAAGTCAGTTTAACCCAGTGTGTAATCTTCATAAACTACTAAAGACTGAATGTAGAATTGCCTAATATAATCTCAAACTGCCTAAAACTGCTGTAAAGAACTAAGACTGGATTAAAAATAAATATAGTTTAATGACTTTTTTTTTTTAGAGTTGTTGATAAATCCTAGAGTAGCCACCACTATAAAGGATGAACCGACTCATGAAGAATTGAAACAAGCAGAGGTGGAGCTGAGGTGATGGGGGGGCAAGCTTCAACACATCCACCTGTCCATCAACTCAACCACACCTGCATTTATGCAAATCTATGCAAGGCTTTTGTCCTTGATATCAAGACTTGAACCATTTTGTAAAAAATTTTATTTCTGCAGTAGAAATAGAAATTAAAATATCTTCCCATTCTTTAAAAGCTCATTTTAAATGGACTGTGAGGACTCACACAAACTGTCCTAAAGACTTGACTCTTAGCAGTACTTGTTTTGAAAAATAAATGAAAAGCAGATCTTCTTTTCATTTCTACTTTTCTTTGTGAAAGATAGTTTTTTACTGGATACAACATGACATAGTAATGTATTTATATACAGTTATGTAGCACTGTTGTTTGAAACGTTACAAATAGCAAACGATGCGAGTTTGTACCATAGTTGAGAAGCTGGCTAAATTTAGCCTTTCGCCCCTGTATGAGCCGCTAACTCATGTTTTAGCCTCTAGTTCGTGTTTTAGCCTTTAGCCTGTAGCCTTTCAATCTTTAGCTTGATTTTAAGCCTCAAGCACGTGTTAGCCTTTGGCTCATGTGTTAGCCTCTAGCTTGTGTTTTAGATTTTAGCTTCTGTTATAGCTTCTAGTTTATTTTTCAGCCTTTAGCCTGTGTTTGAGCCCCTAGCTTGAGTTTCACACCTGAGCTTTTTTTTAGCCTTCAACGCTTGTTTCAACCTTAAGCCTGTGTTTTAGCCTTCAACCCATTTTTTTAGCCTCTAGCACATATTTTTTGCATCCAGCTTGCATTTGAGCTGTCAGTCTTCTAGCCTCTAGCTTGAGTTTCAGTCAGCCTCTGTGTTTTAGCCTTTAGCCCATGTTTTGGTCTTTATCCCATGTTTTTTTCCTTTGGTTCATGTTTTAACCTTTATCACCTGCTCTATCACTCTCCTGTTAAGCCTTCCTCTGCTCTTCTGTCCCTTTTATGTCAGACAGTCCAGCTCCACTGCCCACTATTGCAACTAAATAAATCCCAGAAATTGTTTTCAGCAGAGAAAAAACAGATGTCTCTTTTCACTGCTGAACTTCATCAGCTGGAGCGGTGCTGTCATAGAGACTCTGACTTGCCGTAAATCAATCCAGTCCAGTTGACCGAATCAGGAAGCTGAGAAATGGCAACTAGAGACGACCTGTTTTTGTGATAATAATGTCATTTTAAGTTCTGGACATAAATCCAGAGATGAGACATTTTCAGGATCACTCAGAAAGTCTCCACAGTCCCTTTAAATCAATTAAAACGAAACAAATTTAGGTTCAGGAGAATAAAAACACAACATCCAGTTAAAAGTTAACTACAAACATGACACTTTTATTGAACTTTTTTTTTCCTGATTCAGTTACAGAAACGAGAGTTAACAGTTTTTTTCTTTTTCTAATCAGGGGAATAAAGTTCTATACATATGCATGCTGCGTCACTGCACAGTCACAGCTGTGAAAACCAATATCAGCCCTGTCAGCTGCCCTGCCGGAACAGTCTGACGGCAAGACAAATCAGGAGAGGACAGGCAAGGACATGCCAAACCCAGGGACCGAGGGTGTTCAGTGGGCTGTCCAGGGATGACAAACTTAACATATAGAAGTTTTGTGCAAATTTCACCACAGTCTATTTGATTTTACACACAGAGACGAAAACCACCAGAAGTTTCTCTTTTTTTCCCCTTCAGTCTTCAAACTAACAGAGGAAGTTTATTTTTAGGTCCAGCGTTGATGGCGTTTTGTTCCTTTCTGGGGACTCAAACTATTTTGGACCTCTTGCCCCTGACTTTTATCTCTTTGCTTTTCAAGAGCCCGCTCTCTTTTTGTGTTTAAGAAAGCACAGACAATAAGTGTCATCTGATATACACTGAAATTATGATTGCAGTCACATGACCCTTACATAAATAGAGTTAGTATTCAAAAGTATGTCTGAGAAAGGTCTTACATGTAGAAATGGTGATAAGCATGCACAGATAGGTAGTCGACAAGTGCAAAATCTACAAAGTCACATGGTTTTTTTTATTTATGGTATTTTTTTCTGTATTCCACATTGAGTGAAGTTTTCACAAGAACTGAAACCTCCCCACTTTGTCTCCTTTCTGACCGCCCAAACCCTGAGGACAGCTCTTCTTCATGGGCTACCACGCACACATCTGTGGGAGGAGCCAAACAGAGCCTGACAAAGCATGGCACGCTCTGTTTGGGCATGGAGCTTGCTCGCTGGTACCGCTCCTATTTTAGAACAGCCAGTGGGTGAGACATAAACGTACAGCAGCAGTTAAGAGGTGACACGTGGTCTTTTCTTAGTCGAGGTTGGATGTAAGACGGAATATCACCAAGAGGGTTTGACTTTTTCATCCCACCCTGATGGGTTTTTTTGTGTGTTTTTTGATCTTTAAAGTATCAGAGAATAATTTGTAGTTTACTGCATGAAGTGCTAGAAGTAACTCACAGCTGTTATTGTTTTCTCAACGCAATAATAATCCTGTAGTTTCGCTTTTATCCTCGCAACTGTGACAGCAAAGGATCGATCGCTGTCTCGACTATGAATCTTTGCAGGAGGTACAAACAACGTAAAAGCCTAATAATGACAACTCATCATTTCCTTGAGCATTAATCAAACAAAAATAAAAATATAAGCATATCTAGTGTTGGCAAAATATTTCCAAAAAGCTATTTTAAAAAATAAAGACACCAGCAAGAGAGAAATAAAAGCATAAAAGGAACAACAAGCGAATGTATGAACACAACGCCAACCAGTTAAAAAAAAGTCCCCAGATAAAAAGAGTTCGTAATCGTCAGTTCTCCAGTCAGTCATATGATACTGGTGTCTAAAATAAGCCTACAGTTAAAAAAAGAGTAAACAAGCAAGCAAAGCTTTACAGCAATACTATGTACACAGATTTTCCAGTGTAGAGAGAGAGAGAGGGGTGGATGGGGGGTGGTGTTGGTGTCACGGTGAAAGTGGGAGGGCGAGAAACGGAGACTCCAGTGAAACAGGAGTCCTTCTTGGCACGGGGACTCAAGTTCGAGCCGACCATAGAGAGGCAGGAGGAGGAGGAGGAGGAGGAAGGAGAAGACGAGCACATAGAGTAGAGCAGCATGGCCGCCCCCACGTCACGAAAAACACACACGCACTGACACACACACACACGTGCACACAGGCGGACCGGGGAGCCATTTTCCTCACATCAGACTGACTGAAGGAAGTGGTTGGGATGTCTTTCCCTTCTTTCCATCTCACTGTATCACCTTCCTCATCTCCTCCATCCCTTAAACCCTTCCTACTCTTGATCTTCTCCCTTCTCTCTTGCACAGTAAATCTGATCTCTCTAAGGCTCTCGGGTATCTCAACACACCAGCCCCTCGGCTCTATATATAGCCCGTCACTCACATACGACTACTGGATCTGCATCAGTGTTGTACCTGGAGTTGTGAACCTCACTGGAGGAAGGTATGTGGAGGAAAATTTAGCACCAGAACGCAACCTTGACTCCGAACCCCGCCCCCCTCCTCCTCCATCTGACACTCATAAAATCACAACACTCGTGTACGCACACAGACAACACAGATAGAGGAACTAAGAACAGGATACCAATTCATTTCCTCTCTCCGTTTCCTGCTGATATAAAGTGACAGTTTCTCCTCGCTGGTTCAAACCGCCAGTGGCCACCGGAGATGTAGGAGAGCAGCACACAGTAAAGTCTGACCTAGATTCAAGCGGCGCTGCCTCCTCCCGTTGATAAGTGACGCCCTCCTCGTCCAATCAGGATCCACTCTGCTCTGTTATTATAGTATTTAACAGTAGTTCAGTAGCAGCTTGTGATCCCTCGATTTGGGCGCTCTGAGCCGCTGCTTTGGAGCTTCACTCCGATTCTTCACAGTTTGTTTTTGCAAAGTGTCCATGCAGGTGAGGTGAGAGGAGTCAGGTGTCTTATTCACAGACGGAGCAGAGAAATGCAAACACAGATAAAGAGGGAGGAGGGTTGTAAGAGATGTAAGGAGCACACACACTTTTTTTTTTCCTCTCGTATACTCTACACTCAGAGGCTGAATCCCACACGGAGGGCGGTGCTCGAGCTGTACAGTCGCCCATGTGCTCTGTCTTCACCTACACTGTGGATGGATGGATGGAGGACAGAGCCAAATGTTTCCACTTGAGTGCCAGCATTTTTTTTTTTTTGCAAAGACATCCTGACTGACAGGAAGAGCTAAACAGAGAGAGCAAAAAAAAAACAAAAAAAACAAAACAAGTTTCACAGTTTTCAAGGATGCTTACAGTGCTGTAGTCTCAAGGGAGCAAATCAAACAGAAAGGAAAGAAGAACTGAATGTGATATTTTCAGATCTAAGTCAGCGCCGGTTTTGTTTTGCTACTTGCTGGTCACATTTTGAGATTTCAACCCTTCTTTGAGAAATTTTTAATGTGCTAGAAGAGCTTCAGCTTTGTCCTCCATGCCCTACTTTCAGTCTCACATGCACTCATACGTCACTTGATTTGCACACAGTCAGTGTTTCAGTCTGTACACAGGAGGAAGGAAAGGGCCCTGCTGGCGTCCATGTTTTTAGAGTTCAGTCCAACCAGGCGAGCCTCTTTTTCGTTCAGGGGACCCCTTCCCTCCTCACCCTCCTCACCCTCCTCATCCTCTTCGTTTTCAACCACACCTCTTCTTTCTGTCTTTCTTCGTTCCTCTCGCTCACCACAGCTGCCTTCCCGTGTAGGTCGGAGGGGCGGAGGGCACCTGCAGGGGAAAAAAAAAAACGAGCTTCGTAAATCATGAATAATCTGGATGGCGTCACACAATCCCGCATGCATCTGCACACACATGCACGCAGCGGCTGAACAGGCCCCGTTTACTCATGCTCATGTGGAAATCCCTCTGTGGTGTGAAAGAAAATGCATCCATGACCATCTTTTAATCAACATTCATCCCCCTCTTGTTTGTTATTAGCCCCTCAGCTGTCCTACTTTTAACACAAACCCCCGAGTTGAAGTGTTTGCAGGAAATTTAGCAAGCTGTGCAACTCATCTTTACCCTTTTCCTTTTACAGATATAAATTCACTTTTGAGAAGCTTTTTCATTTTTTAGGATACCAAAAGTTTTTATTTTTCTTTTATATGCATGCAATCTTGGAAACTCATACTTTTATGTAATCCACATACTCATATCCCATTTTATCTCCAGTTCAATTTAATCTCTGAATTTCTCTCCAAAGCTAAATGTCATATTTAATAAATTATGTTCCCCTTACATAACATTCATTTTGGGTGTAGATACATTTGTGATTAAATTTGACTTATCGGGTGCAGATGGTCTAGTGGATATGGCCGCGCACCATGAGGTTTGCCCTCAAGCGGGTGGCCTGGGTTTGGTTCCTGCCTGTGGCCTGTTTCCCACATGTCATTCCCCACTCTCTCCCCCTTTTCTACTCTATCCACTGTCCTCCTCTATCCAATTAAAGGCAGAAAAGCCCAAAAAATATCTTTAAAAAAAAAAAATTGACTTATCTTTGGATGAAAGCGCTCTTAATTTACAGCCATATCTACTGGTTAACCAGCAACGTGACCTGCTGCCTTATGGGAAAGGGACTAAAAACCAGAGTTTAAGGACTAACCTGAGTCCTGATTTTTAGGATTAGTGACTAAACGTATTCTTGCGTATTAATGAATTGAACAGTGCTGACTGAATTTAGACTCTTAAGGGGTGACATGGGCTTAGTTATTGATTCTCCTGTTCACATGAGATTATTATAACTTGGGCATCTTTAATTTTGTGCTTTAATTGCAGAGGACTTCCATGTTTTTTAATACTGAGTGAATCCATCATAGTGATAAATTAGATCAGGGGTGTCCAGACTTTTTTTTAAAAAAGGCTGCATCTTACTAACAGGGGTTTAGAGGCACAAGCGCTGGAAAATTCAGAGGCTCCAGAATATACGGATACACAATTACAATTTAAAGCACATATGTTGCAGTGTCATTTGTAATATTTCAGCCATGAGTGTGAAAACTTCCCTCATTTGTGAGTAAGTTGATGTTTCCTATCGCGGAAAAAGTAAATGCGCAGAGGCAATTTCTTTGAAAAGTCCTGAAAAAAACATGTTATTCAGCATTAATGTTGAACATTTTTTGCTATTTTCTGCAAGATTTTGCAAAGTGAAGCTAAAGTTGAAACTCAAGGGGTGGACCGCATTTCCTTCCAGCTGCCTGTTGAAATGCTAAGCACCACAGTCCAACTGTCAGGATCCTGATTTTGATTGTTGGCATTGATTTCAGGGTTTTGCCTTTTGTTTATTTCTTGGGTTTATCAGTGTTCCTTGTGTTGAATTTTGTCCCTTGTGAACTGGTATCTTCTGGTTAGTTATTCTTGGGTTTTCCTTGTGCTGCATTTTGTATCTGATCCTTGTGTTTCACTTCCTGGTCCTGAGTTTCCCTCCCCTGCGATTGGCCCTCATGTGCTTCACCTGTGTCTTGTGCCACACCTGGGTTTGATGAGTTTCTGTGAATTTAATCCCTGTCTTGAGTTCAGTCTTTGTCCGTTCATTATCTTGTCATGTCAAGTGATGTGTTTTGCTCGACTGTTTCTCCGGCGTCTTCCCCTGTTTTTTTTTATTTTTTTATTTCTCTCGAGGTTTGAGGGGTTTTTTTTAATCCTCTTTTGTTTGACTTAGGCTTTTGAGTTTTTTTTGCTTTTTGGGTTAAAAATAAAGATCTTTTGCATTTAAATCTGCATTGGAGTCCGTCCCACTCTTGCATTTCCTTGCAGGGAATGTGAAAATCCTGAGCCCCATTCCAATATCCAGCACTTTAGTGCAGCAAATGCTTAATGTTGGAATGCTAAGCCATCACCCTAACCTTAACATTTCCATTGCTCCATTGAAGCAGAGCTAAACTGAAGTCCTGCTGCAGCTCAGCATTTCAAAAAAATGAAATGGGGCCGCATGAAAATGAACCTCTGGCCACAATTGGCCCCCGGGCCTGAGTTTGGACATCCCTGACTTAGATCATCCATTACGAGAAAACAGTAACTGATTTAGTGATGCCATTACTCCAAACACTGCACAGAGATCTTCTGATAATGCTGATGCCATGACAATCAGGATATTAGTATAAGTTATTGTTTTTAAAACAAGAGTGATTGGATGGATAACATAACCTAATAACATGGTGTTTGGAGTTTTCTAGTTTTTGTAGTGCTAGGTCTTTGAGGAAGTTTAGTCTTTGTGGCCTTGAGGGGAATTTTAGCTCGCAGCATGAATAAGTATTTTAGCAGCCAGACAGTGAATGTATTGTGCTGAGGTGTGGAAGCTGGAAATAAGTTCACCTGTGCCAGCCGGGGTGCCCATTACTCCTGCGTAATGAAAGGTGTGACAAGCAGGCAGACAGTCGCATCACTCAGCAGACAGATAGCATCCCCGCTTCCATTTTACACACACAGGAGCTCTTTCACACCCACACTTACACAAATCAATGCCAGATGAGGAGCCATTTGTGTCAAACCCATCCATGCATGTGCCCACAAAAGCTATAAATACACACGAAGGGTTCACCAAACATGCACCTTCGCTCTGATAAAGCACACACACACTCACACCTCTCCCTCATTCCTGTGCAATGACGTACGGTCTGGAACGCACAAATGTGCATGCAGTCTTGTCGGCGTGGTCGAAATGAGAGAGCGGCGTGTAAGCAGCGTGTACCTGTGACTGGGAGGATGTACTCACCGCTCCCCCGTTCAGGATCATGGTCATCTCGGTGGGCTGGTACACATTGCTGCGGAAAGGAGCGCTGGGCCTGGCGGCGGTGTTGCTGTTGTGTTGTCCGGCACCGCCACCGCTCCTCAACCCTGGTGTGAAAACCGCGGAGAGGAAGAAAGTTCAGGGATTAGCTCCTCTGCTACAGAACGCCTGCACTTCAAAAATATCCTCCTGTGCTTATTTTCTTGCCACACATGCAAATATTTGGTGCTGATCTATTACTCACTCTGGCCTACATTCCACCTACAATCTGCCTGCACATATTCGTCCTGTCTGCTTTGAAATATTGCCTCGTACCTGCAGTGTTCTCATCGCTGTATCCGTAGCCCTGGTTCTCCACAAACTGTCTGTGAGAAAGAGGGATGTCTTCGTCAAAACTGGTTTCTCTCATCCGCGTGGAGTTCTGGGAGGTGTCGAAGTAATCCGGAGCGGTGGGCTGAGGAGGAGGTCTAAGGCAGATGTGGGATTCTGGAATGGCGTGGAAGATCAGCAGCAGCCATCCCTGAGCCACTAAAGCGATGGCCAACGCTGGGTCGTTCCAGTCCGGGGACCTCCCCAGCCAGGCGTTCCCATACAGATAGAAGCCCACCCAGGCCACCCACAGCAGCAGCGAAAGGAGACAGGTCACCAGCAGCCACACGGCATTGCAGCGCCACTGGCGTGTTTTTGCACACAAGGCCAGAGAGGCGGCGGTCAGCGCTGCTATGAGGAGGGCTAGCACGTAGCTGCAGGCTAACGAGAAGTCAAGTGGTAGATACTGACAGGCAGCTCTCCCCTCCCTCAGCACGGTCAGGAGTAACCACTCAGCGGCGATGATGCCCTGCACGGCGCTTAGACCCAACGCAAGGCCTGTGAGGGCGCAGCCGCCAGGGCTCCTGCGCTCCCGGCCCAGCCTGCGCAGGCGAACACCCTGTACCAGCAAACAGGAGAAGCAGACGGCGAACAGGAGACCCCATAGGGCCCTGCGGAGCAAACATAAAGACTCGTCCTGCTCGATCAGGTAAGCGAAGCTCAAGCCGAACAAGCCCAGGACGCCCAGGAGCAGGAGGAGGATGGGTCCCACGCCGCTGCGCTTCTCCGCCTCACTGATGTGGCGTAAACGGCACAGGAGGATCAAGCCGAGCAGGATGGCGGTCAGCACCCCACCGGCGGCGACCGACTCCACAGCTACGCCCCATATGGAGTCCAGGTCACAGAGGAGGGTGTAGGGCCGCACCAGGCCCCACCCACAGCCTCTGGGGAGAGCTTCAGAGTCCTCGGAGTCTTGACTGGTGGCACGATGAGCAATGGAGAGGAAGAGGAGGAGGAGGAGCGGCAGGAACGCCATGTCTGAGAAGAAGAATCAGAGAGAGAGGGGAGAAAGTGAGTGAGTTGTTCTGGAAATCAAATCCAGTTGAGCAGTCAGTCATTCCCACTGTTGTGATCTACCGGTGAATGACAATACAGACAGTCGCTGCTGTGTTTCAGATAGGAGACAAAGAACGGCAGTTCACGCAGGGTGAATGACAGAAGCCTCCAAACACACAACGACTCACACTGACTACAGCTGGACTGTTTTTGAGCCTTTTAAACGCCCCGCTTTGCAGAAAAAAAACACCTAAAACCTGGAAAAGTCCAGATACACGGCTTCAGTTCATTCAGAGAGCTGGTGGGAGTCAGAGCATTGACACAGAATACAGAAAGAAAGTTTCACCCTGCAAACAGCCAACAAAAACTAGAAAAAAATATACAAAAATTGGGGGTATTTTACTTAAACTAAGAAAAGTTTTTGGCCAGCAGGGCAAGAAAATGTGGCTCATCAAGACTTTCCAAAACAAGTTAAAACATCCAACTTCAATAAACCCAGAAATACCTTAAAATTAGTCTGTTCTCACGAATAACAAGTGCGTTTATCTTGATACAAGTAAAAAACGGGACATGTTATCTTAATATGTTGAAAAATATTCTGGTATTAAGTTTATACCAGTGCCATTGTCTTGATAGAATGATACACCGGGAAAGAAAACCTCCATTAAAATAGGTAAAAATAAAAATTTATACAAGATACTTTTGAAAAATGTCTGCCGAATGGAACAAGTTCAATTTCTCTTGGTAAGATATCTTAAAATAAGATATGAGATTTAAACTTTACTTGCAGGAAAACATGTTCTGACTGACTCTCAGACAGAAAATGCTGAAATGGAAATGCACATTTACAGATGAACTGCGGATAAATAGTAGTACCACTCTTTTCATGTTAGTCGTGACCAGTGTTCAGAAATGTTTTTTTGTCCCAAATCAGTCAAGTTTTGTGATAAAATTAAAAGTTATATGATAAATTGTCAATATCTTGAGATGAAATGTCCAAAAGATTGAGATATTGAAGTCAAATTCTGATGTAAAATGTCATAATTTTGAGATTAAAAAAAAACAATTTGAGCCAAAAAGTCAAAGTTATGACATAAAAAGTAAAAATGCTAGATAAGCCAAAATTGTGGGACAAAAAGTCAAAATTTTGAGCTAAAAAGTCACAATTATGAGGAAAAAATGTCATATATTTGAGACAAAAAGTCAACATGAGACAATAAATTAAAATTTTTGGCTTTAACGTCAAAGTTATGAGATGAATAGTCAATATTTTGAGATCAGAATTTTGAGAAATCGAAGTCTAAATTCTGGGATAAGTTACAATTTTGACTTTTCAGGTCCAAAAATGTAAAAAAATAAATAAATAAATAAAAATCCTAACAAAGCCAGTTTTTTAAATTTATATATTTTCAACTGGCAGGAATGAGCTTCAATACAATATATATGTCTACACAATAGAAAATCTTCACCTCAAACAGAGAGGGAGTATTTTAAATGAAAGTATGGGTTATGAAGCCACTGTCTGGACTGAAAACAAGTTTCAGTATCTGACAGAAATGTTTCCCTTCTAATAACTGTGTCTTAAATTAAGCATAATGAGATATTTTGACCAGACTTTAGAAGAATATAATCTGTAAGATAGTGAGTTTTTGCAGTGCAGGTGTATTTGTTCAGGGCTGCTTGACAGGAAAGCTGCTCCATCATGCATAATTTTTATCTCAAAAAAACAAAGGTACAGGGAGGGAAACTAGTGTGTACAAGGAGTTCTACTCACTATCTGACATCTCAGAGCTTCTAGCAGAGCGAGAGGTGATGCATAATACACAGCAGCAGCTGGAGCTCTGCGAACAAACACTGAGATACTTTTGTCTCCCCATGAAGAAGAAGAAGAAGCATTCAGAGAGAAAAACTAATTCTGTCTCTGAGTCTGCATTCTTCTTTTTTCATCACAACTGTCACACACAAACACACTCACACACTCTTTTCATTTGATTCTATGCTGGGATGATCAGTGCTGTCGTTTCACCTGACAGGCTGTGTGTTTTATGAGAGGCTGATATTTAAGCCACCACAATAAGTCTCAGAAAACACATCAGTGTGCCAGGTTACTGTCAACTTTTTATCTGCTACGTGGCTAAGCTAACAGGCATTCTTTCCAAGCTGATTCATATATTTGTGTGTTGAACAATCGGCTCTTAAAAGGAACATTTAAAGCCTTAAAGCTACATTCAGGATGTTTTATTTCAGACTCACTTCAGTCTCCACAAATAGACTGTATCACAATATTTACATACCACTTAAAGGACACTGGATATCCCCCTGCCTCATGCTCTCTTTCCATGCCGGTAAGTCAGGGGAGAGTTGAAGATTTAAATACACACCAGCCGGAGCTGTAGGTCACACACACACACACACACTCCTTCCAGCTTGGAGCTTAATAACTGGGCCAGACAGCCAAAGAGAGAGACAGAGCTGGAGACACTCTGATTTATTTGATCATGAAAATAGAAGCAGAAGTGGGAAGATGTTTTATGAGTCTGCAATAAATAGACAAACCTAATTTCATTTGTATAAACGATCACTTTTATGATTCTGACTTCTCCGAGAAGTAGCAGACAGGGGCCGTGGAGTAATTTCACGTCACGGTACTTCGTAGCTCTGTAACTTAAAATGAAAACACTTCCTGTTTTCTTGCTTACTCTTTACATTATTACTGAAGCCCGACAAATAAAGATGTCCCTGAATATAACGCGCTGTTACAGATGTTGTACGTATAAGCCAGCACATGAAATGCTCAAACTCGATGGATGATAACAGAAAAGAAGAAAACCCATCCCCTCTTCAAATGGAAGGAGTCATTTCCAAAAATAAAATGAGCACAGAGAAATCATTCTGGTATTCAAATGTGTGTCATTTAAGCGAGTAAATCGTTTTAATGACGTTTGAAGTGAACACATGACTTTTTGTCAGGCCGTAGAATAATTTGAAGGTCTCAGTTTTCGTGTAAGGCATTGTAATAGACAATTTTCTGCATTTTCCAGAGCAAATCCTCAAAATAAATAAGGTTTAAATACAAGAGCCACTATGTGATTATTTCAGTTGCTTTAAATACAGATTTGAATGTATAGTTTAATATTTTGGGCCGTTGTGTATTCATAAAGTTAAGTTATGTGTGGTTAGCAGTAGTGTGAGACGGATAATAGTTCCAGGTGTGGACACGTGGATTTTCTACCATGTGACATCATGTAATCTGAATATTTTTTCATCATTTTTTTAAAAAACTGGATTATATCTCTTCTCAATCCCATCAGACTTAAATTGCCCTGCCTGCAGTTTACCTGTGGTTTATGTAGTTCACGGGTCTTTAATGTTTTTCAGATCAAGGAAACCCTAACGAAAGGAGAGATGGAGCAGTGACCCCTACTATGTATATTAAACTGCACTGCAAAAACTGAAATCAAAGCAAGTCATTGTGTTTTAAAAAAAAATCTTGATTTGAGGCACATTCACCAGACCAGATCATAAAAATGTCTCATTTCAAGTTATTTCAGAATCAGAATCAACTTTAATCGCCAGGTATGCTTGAACATACAAGGAATTTGTTATGGTAAACTGTGCTTTCCTGTACAAAGTAGTGGTAAGGCATAAAAGGTAAAATAGTAATAATAAAAATTTTGCATGAAGAGTGTTATCAACAACTATAAACACAAAAGAATAGCAAATAGACGAGACCAGTATTTGCAGGCTAAAAATACAATAATAGTGCAATAGTGAGTAGTGCAAGAACGCAGATATTAAGATGAGGTAGTTTAACAAGTTGCAAAGTGGGTTAAATAAAGCAATAAATATATATCTTTTTTAAATTGAGGTCTGAATTGCTTGTGACAAGTCAAAAAAAAATCTGCCAAAAGGATAAGAAAAATCCCATCATAAAGTTTCTCGAAATTAAAAAGATGTCGTAATACAAGAAACTTTTTTCTTATCCCCCTGGCAGATTTTTTTTTACTTGTTACAAGTAATTCAGACCTCATTTTCATCCTTAAATAACTTGAAATAAGACATTGTCCTGGACTTATCAGTTGAATGTAGCTCATATCAGGAATAATGAGACGGATTTAGCGGCAACTGCTCCGCTTACAATTATTTCAATCAATGGTTGGGTGTTGGTCTAAAACGACTTAACAGAAGCCAGAAAGAAACTAAAACATGGCCACATTCTCTGTGTTCTCCTATCTGCTGACTCTGATGAGACAGAGTCTTGTAAACAGAGACTTAATGATTATATAGACGAGCCATGCCTGTGTCCGCAATCATGCTTAAGTCTGGTTCATAGTGGAGTCATGTGACTGGAATCTTATCATTGTTGTGTTTAGTCACAATAAAGACAAACTGTTTTATGACCGGACTTACTACACTAGGATACATCTGCCATGACACAAATGATAGAGATAATCATCTGAATGGAAGAAGTTGATGAATACAGTGTGTGTTTACCTCAGCATTTCTACCTGTCTCTCTAAAATCAAAAATTGCCAAGTGTTTTTTCTGTGAACTCTCAACTTACAAAAAAACCCTGTATCAGTTTAGACATTTACTTGAGTAGTGAGATTCTTTCTGAAATTTCCACATTCTCATAAAACACAACCTCACAAGAACACTCAAATACTGTTTCATCTTTTAACAAAAACAGGCTTTGATGTATCTGTCCTAATATCCATAATGTATATATGTGTGTTTCGTAAGTCAGTGTTTGTTTACAACTTTTGAAATATCATCATTTATTTCAGTGTGGCCCCAGAGGGAACAGTAATGAAAGATGCATACGTGTGTTTGTGCATATTCATTTGCTTAGAGCTCTTTCATGTATCCTTCAGAGATTTACACCCTAAAAATTCCTCCTCATTACTAAAACTCTCCCCTCTCTTATTTCCTGCTCTTGCTTCAGCCTTGCGCTTCCTGTCCTCTCCTTTCTTCCTGGTTGCAGAAGCTCACAGCCGCAGGTTATTTTGATTATGATACATTAACATCCATGAGTGCTTATGGAGGGATGAGTCACCAAAACAAACACACAAAAGACAGATTTAGAGCCTGACACGTACACAATGACACCTTAAACAGGTTGCACAAAAGCACACGTCTCGTCCGTGAATGCTAATCCTACATCAGTCAGGTTGTATTTTAAGACAGCGCTTGATAACCCTGGTTTCAAACAAAAAAAGCTCGCTCATCCTCAAAAAGCTGTGCAGACTGCTCCTCCTTTGTTTTTATTTTTGCACTTTTCTCTTTGTCTCGCTTTGCTGCCATGTTTTGTCACTTCCCGATGACACATCCTGTAAAAACACAAAAATCGAGACAAGTGCTCACGCAGGCAGAGGCTGAATCTGAAAACATTCCTGTGTGACCGCTCCTTCATTCACTCACCCTCTCATCCGGTCACAGCTTTCTGCACAGATGGTGACCCTGGCTGCTTTTTTACAAGGGGCTGCCAGTGGCAAAACACACACATGTGCAAAACCACTGATGCTTCTGCAAACCTGCACACAGCACATAACACCAGGATGACCATAATCTAAAACCCAGAGAGAGGAACCCTGCTGAGTCTCATGGAGATACTGACTAAATAACCAAAGATACTTAAAGACGACAAAGTAGCTTCATCCATACTATTTATTTTCTGTTTGAAGTGAAAATTAATTGTATAAACAGAATGAATGGGAGCCTATATCTACCAGTTAAAAATATAAAAATGTAAACTTGGCTTTGTAGAGATGTTTTCTATTTTGCCCAAATTTGGTCAAAGTTTTAAGACAAAAAGTCAAATTAATGAGAAGAAAATCAAGATTTTGGCGTTTCATTCCAAAATTTCAACTTTTTCCTCATATTTAGGATTTATTGTCTCAATATTTTGACTTTTTCATCATATACTTGACAGCTTTTAATCTAAAAGTTTTGCTTTAAATCTCAAACTTTTGACTTTTTTCAACAAAATCCTGACGTTTACTTATAATTTATATAATATAAAGGTCTCAAATTTTCACTTCTTTCATTTAGAATTTGACTTTCTAACTCACCATTTTTACGTTTTCCTAATTACTTTGACTTTTGAATCACAAAAATTGAGTTTTCACCCCATAGTTCTGACATGTAGTCCAAAACTTTTGGCTTTTTCCTGGTAATTTTGATTTCTTTATCTCAAAATTCTGACTTTTCTCTTCAACTTCGGACTTCTTGACATACTTTTGTCATAAGGTCTCAAATTTTTTGACACATAGTTCGACATTTAGTCTCCAAATTGTGACTTTTTGTACAAATGTTTTGGCTTTATCATCGTAACTTCTACTTCCTTTATTCAAAAATTTGACTATCAATCCAAGACTTTAGACAGTTGCTCCAAATTTTGACTTCTATCTCAGAATTAATTCATTATCCCATCATTTTGATTTTCTATCTTTAAATTTTGACTTTTTCCTCATAATTTTGTTTTTTTTTTTCTTTAAATTTCAACTTTTAATTCCATAATATTGACTTTCAATCTCAAAATTTTCCAGGTTTTTCATTTAAAATTTGACTTTTCATCTCACAACTTTTACTTTTCCTAGTTATTTTCAAGATTCACGATTCATTTGTTGTCATTGAACATGTTTCAAAACAAAAAAACACATTTCAGTCTCATCCCGTCCGAGAAACTAAGAATAGACAGAGACATAAACATTGGGAGGACAGGAGCGACAGAACCGTCGATTCGCCAGCGTGGGCATGCAGCGCCCCGTTTCATTAGATAGGAAGAAGAAACAATAGGGGAAAGAAGGGAGAAAAGAAAAAAACTTAATGCCAGACGAGGCTCCGTTACGGGGGCACAGTTTGGGATTAGGAAAAAAAAAACACCTCAGCACATGAACCCATTACAACAACAATGACGAACACTTGCACATGGAGTATTGGGAAAAGGTCAGGCTTGGGGGGGTGTTGCAATACAGACACAGCCTCACTGGTGCTGGCCTCCACCTCAGCGCTGCATCACAACGGGGGGAACAGGGGAGTGGGTACCAGAACCAGGCGTTGAAAACTAGGGGAAAGGGTAGTGAGTCTTGGGTAGTTTTGGGAGAGAGCATCTTTCAGCCTAACCTTGCAGAGTAGATGGAGCTGCCTGATTCATTTCTGAAATCCTGCAGATCCATCTTGCTATGATCCAACCACAACCGATTTCACCCACTTCAATATTGACCGGACCAATCAGAGAAGAGAGGCGGGAGCTGTAGGAGCTGTAGGAGCTGCAGACGTGACGTCAGCGGGAAGCGTCTGAATGTTTGAAAGCAATGGCGGAGTGTGAAGCGGTCTTCGTGGACGCGGCGATATCCACAGTTTTATCAGAAATAGACTCAAAATCTTCTCTAAATGAAGAACAGAGAACGTCACTTAAAGCAGTTTTGATGGGAAATGGTGTTTTTGCTCTTCATCAGTCAGGAGAAGAGCAAAAACAGATTAGTGAGATATCTCTGCAGCGGATATATGAGCTTTCTATCTGGTGTCAGGTTACAAATCTGCTACGTCACCGTGCCTTGATGTGGATTGGTCTGTGATGAGCACGTTGTCCAATCACCAGCTGCTGGTTTTTTTTAAGTCCCGCCTCTGAAAGCACTCTCTAGCACTCCTTACCCAGATGGACTAGTGAAATATCTCTGTGACGGATATATGGAACTGTCCGTCTGGCTTGTCAGGTTACTTTCAGCCTAAACATCCAGGAGAGTTGAGAGCTTCTCAGCCTTCCCAGGCCGACACTCAGGGCTCCAATGAGTGAAGACAAGATGTTTTGGTTTCAGGCAGAGACTAAGTTCGCAAATCGCATCAACCAATTGACTTTTTAATCAACAAATTTTGACTTTCTCCCCATGATTCTGACTTGTAGTTTTAAAATTTGACTTTTTCCTCATTATTTTGATTTTTTTTTTATCTCGAGATTTCGACTTTATGTGGGCCAACAGAAATTTTCATCAAAGACAAGTTTTCATCCCATTTTTCATGACTGGTAGAAACGGGCCTCTATAATAATGCCTCACCAAGTGCTTGTATAAAAAGAAAAAAAATCCATATTTCTCTTGTGCAAAAATATACAATATGCATTAAAATCTTGGTTTAAGTTTAATTCAGATGGGGCGTTTAAATTTTCAGCAGACTCAAAGGTGCCAGTTCTGCAGACAGTACACGGAGCCTCCCATGGGTCACATCAAAAAGAGGGGTACTACTGTATTTCTGCAGGTAGTCTGTAAAAGTGCATTCTGACTTCAGCATTTTCTGTCTGAGAGTGCAGTCAAGCAGTCAGAGCATGTTTTCCTGCTTGTTCAACATCTTGACAGGTTGGTGCATCAGATTAATACCAGTCGCTCAGTTCAGCACTTTTTTACAAACATCAATGCTCTGTAGAACAAACTGAGAAAAACCTGCACATTTAAGGGAGGACATGTCTGATTGATCATATTCCATGACACACACCTACAGCACACATGCTACACACTCCAGTCCTCCACTGCTTCTCACTAATGTGAGTCATGTGAAAAGAGAGAAAGGCAGAGAGAGGTAGAACAAGCATGGCCTCCTGCTTTGTGCAGCACAGAGGATGCTGTGGCCCTCTCTGCCTCCCCTCCCTCCCCTCTTTCTAGGCATGTTTCTCTGTCACTCTCGCTCCATGCAGCCATTTCTGTCCTCCCTTCCATTTAAAAATCCTCTCTTTCACTGGATTTCACCTCCCTTCATGTCATCTCTGCAACATTTGAAGATGTGCTGCGAAGGATGTGCCTCACACACCTCCTCTCCTCAATTTTTTTCCACTCCTCGCCTTCTAATCCCAAACAAAACCTTCTCCCTTCCATTTTGGCTTCTTCTTCTTCCCTCCTCATGCCCCTTCCTCCCCCCCTCCTTCCCCCGTTCGCCTTTCTTCTTGTGTATCTTATGTAACGGGAGGGGAAGGATCCAGCCTTTGCCAGTTCTGCTGCATGGCTACTGTTTCTCAGGCGTCGTGTTCCTCTGTGCCAAAGCAGCCTGCTGGCACCCGAGAGGTCGCTCTTAGTTTTGTATTCTGCACGAAGTCGGGTTTACATGCATTCATGCTGCACGTGTCTCGCATGCACGTACACAACAGGCTGGCTGGCTGGCTGGCTGGCTGGCACGGCGCCTGTGTGTGCTGGCTCTATTTGCATGTAAATATCACATTCTGCTTGGTGGCATGTATTATGCATCTGTGTGAGGGGGCACCACATTCTCACATGGAGCCGAACGTGGCAAGTATGCAGCGTGCATTCCATATAGCTGCTATCTGACACACAACAGGATCACAGGCAGTGAGAGCACAAATGTGCAGCACTGCAGTCTTTTAAATCTGCTCTGGGCTGGATTGTAAGGGATGAGGAAATCCAGCTTCAATTACCTCCTCCTGTAATTATCAGACATAGCACACAAGCAGATGCTGCCTAATTAAGAAGGTGATAATTGGGGGGGATTACTGCGTTTTGACGACTTATTCCATTCACATTTTTACTCCTGCTTTTATATCCAGACTGCGGTTTAGGAGGGAGACGTGTGTAGGAACACACTCATCCAGCTGTTGGGGTGAGAAGGTCATTTGCAGGACGGGTCCCTGCAGCTGCTCCACTGTGTTTCTTGTACTGTTTTCTCTAACACTAACAGACCTTTATTTTTCCATCAGCGCATAAATTTACATCTTGCATGAGACCCGAGTATTACATAAGGCCTGAGAAATCAGTCATGTTAAATTAAAAACACAAACTAGCTTCTACACTCTTTTAGTCTGTCACTGGAGAAATCAGAGATGTTTTATGTGAGTTGTAACTTCTCTTGAGTTTCACTATTTGGCTCGTCTTTCCTCCAAGTAAAAGTCTGGCTTCAAATGTCTTTGTTAATGTGCATTTGTGACGTCAACAAGCTGGCATTTTAACATTTATCTCTTCTCTAGAAGGTTGAACAAGCACTTCAACAGAGGACAAAGATGTGTTTCTCCTCTATTCAGACTTTTCTTGCTCCCCTTTTTCAGCGAAGGACACTTTCACAGGACACATGCTTGTTGTAATCCCTGAACTTGTGACTTTCCAGAAAAGGCCTTCCTCTCCGATGGAGTCTGGGACCTCCTACACAGAACATTGCAAAAGCATGGCCAATTTACACGAGATGTCCTTGGCAGCATTTTTGAAAAATGGCTCTGCGTTAAAATGCTGCAATAAAAAAGACATCACATGAGAGCAATAAAGAGACACTTAGTACATGTTTCTAGTTTACACTTGAACTGCCATTAGTGGCTTTCCCTGGTTTAGAAAGTGTAGATAATCTGTTGCTTGCATGTTTATTGGTTAAACTTCTCTGACAAAAAGCAGAAAAGTGCAGCTGGCTGACACTGGGAACTCCTCCAACTTCCTCTTTCCTTCAGATCAAATGCACAATAACCTTGAGTTACAATACATAATCTGATCAGTCCGAGAGTGTCTCAAATCTCAGCGCGTCTGTAAGCCTTCAGGGTGACGTCACCAATCCCTCACAGCTGGTGGTGTCAGATAAAGACAAGAGGAATGGAAGGGGGGCAGTGGAAGTCAAGGCATGATGGACGAGAGTGCTAAAATATTGAAAAGAAGCCCGAAAAAGAGAAAAGCAATGGACAGGGAAAGGGACTGAATGGTGAGACTGAAGGAGTTTGTCCATTCAGCGTGCTGGCCTCCTGGTTGGCTGGCAGCATGGAGAAACTGACAGTGGAAGTATTTTCCCCAGCCTCTTCAGACACCCCGAGACGTCCTAATTAGGCCTCATTACCATGTGACTGCGCTCACAGCAAGACCATATGCTAATTGACTTAACAATTAACAACCCTAGTGCATCTTTCCCCCCCATACCTTCCTCCTTTCTCCTCTTCCTCTTCAAACAACAACTGACGGCAGTGTCATTAGTCAGACGAGGAGACAGCCCAAAGCCCAAACATGCGCCCTGAAGCCAGCCACAGCCCCCCAGGTGTCATGTGCTCTGCCCACATGTGACATCAATGAGCATCTTTTATAATTGATGAAGCCAGAGCGTCTAGAGGAGGGTGATCAGAGAAGCCCAAAAAGATCAAATCTAGATTGTGATCAGAGGAGCAGGAGGAACAGCCGGATGTGCGGTGGAAGAACTGGAGCGAGCGGAGCGCCTAGAGCAAGCATGTGTGTGTGTGTTTGAGTTCATATCTGTGTGTGTGAGCTGCAAATACATGTATTATTCCTCATATTTTGGTACGTGCGCTCTCATTCAGGTTTGACTTTTCTTTTGGTGCTAGAACTCTTTTTAAAACTCTGGAGAAATACTCGCTTCTGCGTTCAAAACCAGCTGTGTCATGAATATTTTGCTCTCACAACTGGCTTGGAGGGGTCTTCTTGGAGCAACAACATGAGCAGGCTGTACAAGGTGGAGACAAAAGTGATGACAAAAATGAAATCTGAAAGTTGGAGAGCTGATCGTCTCATCATCCTTCCTGTTCTTTTCTTGTTTTCTCAACATTGTTTTCCATGCACAAACATCACTCACAGATAGTTTCTGTTCACTTTAGCAGGTTTGCATGTTGACTTGACTCTACGCTGACCTTTCTGATCATGTGCATACTGCATCTTGAGTCAGCTTAGTGTTATTTTTGAAGGCGTACACAGCCAACATCTTATCCTATTGGTCCACTGTAAAATGGGATTTGGCACCTTTATTATTCTAGTCCCTCATATGACTAAAGATTACTGAGTTGTTGGGATAACACTTCATTATAAGTTGGCATTGTCTCAACTACTTGAATTTCTATGTCAAATAAATCAGTAATGCATGTGGACTTTTAAAATCACCTTAGACCCTCCCAGTTGTTTAGTAAAGCTACAGCTTTCAAGTTTACTCAAAATGCCTTTGGGAATTGCAACCTAACAGTGAAACCATGAGTCAAGGGGAATGTAATGAATATGAGACCCAGCTGTTAATAAAAGTGTGAGATGGTACAGGCTATAAAATGAAATTTAAATTAATGAAAACAAAAAGTTAACTAAATTTGAGAGTTTAACTATGTGAAACAGATCAATAGTTTCAAACAATTGCATGAAGAAGTTAACTAACACGTCTGAATCAACCAAACTGAGACAAGAGGTGACACAAGACACAACTTCTGTTGGTGTTGGAACCACAAAATATATATTTTTTTGACTTGACAAAATTTCAAGGCAGCCCTTTATATCATATTCTCGAGTTGAAACAACAAGTTACATTTAACAGTGTAGTGTTGCAATACATCTGCAACTGTTACACTGTATCTGGTAGCCCAGAGCTCCTGTGAGGATTTTTCAGCTGGTTACGAAACCATGACACCTCTTTGCGGCCTACAAAAGCAAAACACAGGTAAAAAGAGCCGACATTGTAAGTTGTAATCCATAGTTGCACCTTTTCCTCAGAGTAAGTGTTCATGTAAGTGCTAAGTTTGTCAGCCTAAAGAAAGAAGTCAAGGCTAGTCAATCTAGCCCAAAAAAACACTGTAAAAGAAATGTCTCATAGTTTGTATTGGTCCTAATATTCTCCTGAATCATATATTAAAAGTCTACCACCGTAGATGGAGTAGGACATTTTTTTCAAGATTAAAGGCCAAGTTGTGCCCAGCACTCATTGAATCTATACCGACAGAACTCTTCCCTTATCAATCACAAAATATAGATAGGAAGAAATCTGTACACCTCTTGGTCAAATCGCTTTGATTATGGCCTGAACTCCCATCAGCCTGTTTGTTCATCACTGGATCAGATTTGGGTCTTTTTGGGTCATGGTTGTCTCCATCATGAAAATTCTCTGGTACTTGGAGAAAGGTACCAATCCAATCAGTCTGGAAATGTCTTTGGTAATTGTTCCAGGGTCTCTGAAACTTTGTGAAAACAAGGATAAAAAAGCTAGTTCCTTCTGACAGTCCATAATCCAAGCGATGAAACCAAGAGGTCTACAGATTTCTTCCTTCATCTTTATTTTGTGTTTCAACAAGGGAGGAGTTCTGTTGATTTATTTTCAATCACCTATTTTCTACATTTCAAACCAAAAACATGACGAAATTAAAATGTTTTTTTATGACTTTGCAAAGCCACGGTCCCTTTTTTTAGTTTTGTCCTCTATGTTGTGTCAACAAAATGAGAATAAGAAATTTCATCTAGCTTCATCCAATTTTCAAATTCTATGTTTTGTAATTTATACAAATTATGGTACATTGCATGAATAAATGCCTGATTTTTATATATAAACCTAGCATATCAAAAACTTCCATTTTTTGTTTGATATGATGTCACTTATCAACTGGAGAAGTTTTATATTGATAGCTATTAACTGAAAATTCCCACTTTTCTACTTCTACAAGGAGTGCTGGGGACAACTTTGACCTGTAATTCTGAAATATAGAAATATTTTCCACTCCATCTACACCATTAGACTGTTAGTATATGATTCAGGAGGGTATTAGGATTAATAAAAAACTAGGAGACAATTCTTTTGCTTTTTTTTGTTGTTTTGGTGTTGATTGACTGACCTTATTAACAAGTGATGAGGAAAAGGTACACTTTGTCTACAGGGGGCGTCAAAATCAACACAAAGAGTTCCTTACTAGAGCTTTAATTTGATCTTTACATTTGTTTCTGTTCTGGTATTTTAGTCCCATATCTCTAAGTTTACAAGACACTATCTCGTCATATGGTGTTGTTTTAAGAGATGGGGAAGTCAGTATGTACATAAGGAATCCCCCCCCATATTGCTCACTCACTCACTCATTCACTCACTCAGCTGTGTCATGTGTACATATTAAGCCCCAGCACACACACACTCATCCAAACAAGGTACATATGGCATCAGCCCTGAGGAGATGCTGTGGCATCCTCTTCTCCCAGGAGGAAGATAACTAACTCACGAACGCGCAGCCTGAGAATAAGCGACTTCTCTCTGCTGAATATTGATTAATGATGGAAAACAGAACCCTGGGAGCTTTCTGAGACACAAAAACTGCTCTGGGAAGAGGCTGGGGGCTAATGCATCATCTGTCTATTCAACAACACAGTCAATCTATACATTGACTTCCATTCACTTACAAACTTCCTTTGTGTAATTGGGCTCAAGTGGGCATTTAAGTGCAATTTTCCTCCAATTTGGACGGCTCAGTCAGGTCTGTGTTTTTTTGTTTTTCAGAGCGGTGTGGGAGAGGAAAGGGGGTGGGCACTTTCTCTATAGAGGACACCCTCAGTTTTAGCTGACCTAAGGAGCTGCTCAATGCAAACACACGTTTAGAGAACACTCTTTTTTCTTTTCTTTTTTCAGCACTGCTCCCCCTCTCTCTCAACAATACCAGCCACATGGGAGGGTCCCTGGGGGGTTCCAGAAGAGAGTGTTTGTTTGAGGGAGCAGCATTGTTGCAGAGGTGTGTGTGTCTATGCCTCTGTGTGTGTGTGTGTATGTGTGGGTGATCCAAATAAAAAGAATGACATCTAACCTCTGAGCCTAAGAAAGCAGCAGTGATTGGCACTCCTAGAATATAGCCAATGCATTGTGGAGTAGAAATGGAGGCGCAGGGAAAAAAAGAGACCAAACCTTTTCATCCTCGTGAGAAAAATGTGCCACGGCTAATCGGTGATTAAACATCACACTGGTCAAAGCCCTCAGTGGACATGTCTTAGTTAAGCTTAACATAGCTCCTATAAATGCCCCTCGAGGTCAAGGCCATAATGTGCTGGGCTCTGTGTGTGTTTGTACATCTTGTAACATGTCTACATCACTGCGTGCCCTCTCTGCCTCACATACACACGCACACACACACGCTCACACACCTGCAGTTGGTGCATCGACATCGCCTTTCTCCAGGGGTTGTCAGTGATGCAAAACCTCCACATCAGTGCAGATAAGCCTCCAAACACACACATCACAACAATGCATTCAAAACACGAAGCCTCCTGAGTGTTATTCCTCAGCCAAACCCCCTGAAAATAAATCACGCGCAAGGGTGTCACACTCCCCTGCACCCCCCCTCATCTGTACTAATCGATACTCTATGGGCTACATGGTGATCAGCACGTACCTTAATCGATGTGAACAGATCCGATAGGAGGCGAAGGCAGTGGCACAGATGTCAGCTACGGTGTGAGGCGGAGTAAAAATGTCACATTTCGGACTGAGCTGCGTACGCGGTGTTTGCGTATTCTCTCTCCATCCACATGGGCTCTTGCGCGATCAGCCCAGATGATTCCTCCTGCTCCAGGTTTGGAACCAGAGGGGATTCAGCTCCGTTGTCCTCAGAGGAAGAACGCGCATAAGTCAAAACAAGGGGGGGAGACGATCACACCGGGGTGTCAGGATTAAAATGTGGACGAGATTCGTGATTGTTTCCCCTTAAATCCTTTGTTCAGCGGTGCGCATCTTTGACTTTCACTGCACCACGGAAGCAGCCTTCTTAAAAAAAGAAAAAAAAACATAAATAAAACATACTCGGTGTCGAGATCCTGCAGGGGGGGTCCCCACAAAAGCAGCCGCTTTCTTCTCCTCTTTGCGCTAAACGTGCGCCACTCAGACTCCGGGTTGACGGTCACTGCTGCCCCGTGTTACTGCACGTCTCCCGACTGAATGCATCACCAAAAAACTGCGCTCCGCATAACGTGCGCACTGATAATCCCCTCTCTCTGCACACTCACACACACGCAAACACATCAAGTGACAGCCCTCCACAGCAGCCACGGCCTCCTTCTGCCTCCTTCTGCCTCCTTCTGTCCTCCGCCCTCACACTCTTCTACCCTCAGATGAATTAATTGGTGTCGGACAGAGGGAACACCTTATCAAATCCCCCCGTGGACGCACACAGTGGCATGCGCTCCCCTGCTCTCTTTACGCGCACACACTCGCACACACATGCGCACACGCCTCCTTAATTCTAAATGTCACTGTAACCGACTGCACGCGTAAGTAGGACTCTCCAAACGCTACACCTGCTTTGCTCCAGTTTGCAGTCGTGTTTCACCTCGACCACAGCACGAAGTCACAGAAAATATGCCGATAGTGTCAAGTCAGAGTAGGAAACCTCTTTTCCTGGTGTGGTTTTCAGAATAAAAGGGAAGGTAGGAGTAGTTTTCATGGTACAAATGAAAGTAAGGTTATTGGGACATTACTTTTTATCTCCCTTTAAAGTAAAGGCCTAAATATTATTAACCTTCTTATTGTCTTAGGGTATTATAACCTTGGTTTTCTATCATGGCTTTAATTGAAAATTACATGGATTGTTCCATTCGTTGCTATTTTCAAAATTAGTTATGACTGTTTGTGTTAAATTATATGATCCTCTTTCTGCCATTAAAGAAATTTCAATGATTTCGAAATAAAATCCTGCCATCACTTTGACAAATACCTGTGATAAAACATCCACATATAAACCTCTGATAATAACCTTAGTGCGAACAAAAAACAAAATTTTAGCTTTTTCTACTCAAAAAAAGTGCACTTTTATCTAAATAAGGTGTATCATACCATATATCACTAAAGTAATTGCAAAATACTGTACATGCGGATATGTTGGGAATGTCTTTACAGAAATGGAGAAAAAAATTTGGAAGAAATTTTTCACCATGCACTTGTTAAGCAGTCAGAACAGGCAGTGCAGAGTAAATGTGAAGACAACAGAAGGGTTAAGTTAGTTGGTTACCTTCCTTTATCTTGGCCAAAGCTCAATACTGTGCCTCATAATTATCATTAATTTCTTTATACACATTGCAGCAGTTTTCATTTGACACATTAACACACAATTAAGCTCATATAAAGGGACTTTGCTTTGCTGTGCACAGAGACTAGCGGTAGGCAGATGGATCGATACCAAAATTGGTATCAATATTGATCAATACTTGCGTGACAAGATCGTTTCCTAAGATTTATAAAATATTGCTGATTTCTGAAACATTTTTCTGTGATAATTAATATACCAGTATGTGCAGTGCTGGAATATAATAATTGTTGATATCCATGAACATTCAAATTCACTGTTTTACAACAAAGCAGAAAATATTAAAACACATGATTATTTTCTGGTTGAAAAATGAGTTTCATTCATGAACAGAAACATTACTTTAAGTGGTTGTGTGTTCTCCTTGATTCATTTTAACACACTTTTTTTCTAAGGAAGTTTCAATATCAGTATTGATATCTGCAATACTGGCCCTTTATTTACTCTGTATCAGATTGATACCAAATTTTGTCGAATCATGTTCCACAAGCAGAGACACTTTGTGGTTTGATGGAGAACAAAACTGAGCCCAGCAGCATCAAGGTAAGACACATTGTCTCACAAATGTTAATAAAAATTGTGAGGCTTTTATTTTGAAAGTAATCAATCGTCTTTTCCAGGATGCTCTGCGTGCACTATGGTGCTTGGTGCAGCTAAAGGCCACTCTGCTGCTTATTATTTCTCCCTCTAGTCACATGCTCGTCAGCTCAGCTGCTCCAGTCAATCCTGGGGGGGGGGGGGGGGGGGGGGGGGGGGGGGGGGGGGGGGGTCAATGGTGAAAACTCCCACCACCCCCACCCGGACATCCATGCATGCATTCTGCCTTCATCCTGGGATCCTGTGGAAGTATTGTGAGGCAATGCTGTCATCATTTTGCACAGTGTGTAAAAATACACGTTACCACAGCAGTTTGAGCAGAGCATGACGGCCTTAACACCTCTGACCTCACAGGTTACTTTAACACACCAACAGTTAGCTCATTTTACACTGATTTCATTAAAATTACAGGTGTTGATTTACATGTTATTTGGTGCTTATTTATGTTACAAATGAATAAAACTTTGCTACTGACATTTTGAGCGCAAAAATGTAAAACAAACAGAAATGGGTGGGGACGTACAGTATATATCAGGCCCAAAAAAAGGCAGTATTTCCTAACCTTTACTCCAATACTCAGATTCATTGCACCAAAACAAACAATAGAAATGTTTTCCTCTAATTATTAACAGGCTCTTGCTTGTAAAAAAAAAAAAAAAAAAAGTAGGTGGTTTTGTAACATCCAATAAGAGATAGAAGAACAAACAGCTGCACTAAGTTTCAGAGAAGGACAACCAAAACATTTGGTAAATACATTTGGTCAGAAGAAGAGAAGTTCTCAAGTTTCAACACAACACATTTTGAAAGTCATCAGTGCAGTGACAAGAAAAAAAGACGCTGCAATAGCTGAAGGAAGCATCTCCTCTGGATGCTGAAGTGCTTATTTGAGAATTTCAAAAAGTTTGTCAGAGATGACTACATAGTATATTGTAATATTACGGTATGATAATAATAATATAGAACAATACAGGATAGAAGTCTCAGCAACCACCTCTGTATTTCTGACGCAGAGGAATGAAGCCAATCGTTGGTGGGGGCCATATTGGAATTACTGACTCATGACTCAGGCTTTGACCTTCCACACTAACAGCTACAAGGCGTCAGTCACATGAGAAAATGCCAAAAAAAAAAAAAAATCTGTTTTCAGAGCAGAAATAAACATGTTTACAGCCTGGTAGAATATGTTTCCTATCTGAACTGCTAGTTTTGCTAATGGCACACACTACATGGGGAGTGATTTTTTTTATTTTTTTTAATTAATGCTGCAGTTTATAAGATATCAAGATTGCAAGTTCACCCAATCAGAGGCACAGCTCAGCTCATGTGAGTGGCAGGTGCCCTTTAACTGTCGGTGTGGAGACTTGCCTCCCGCGCCACTTCCAATATGGCCGCACCAGCCAATTTGCTTCAAAACTCCATTTCAAAAACAGACAGGTGACGTCACAGCGACTAAATCTATTTATTAAACAGTCGATGGATGTGCTTCTGATTGGAAAAACTTGTGATCTCAGTATTTTCTAAACAACCAAGTTAGAAAATGCCGTCCTTATTCCCCTCTAGAAAAAATATGTGTTTTAATGCAGTAAAAGTCTGGGGGGTTTTTTTCTTTTTTTGTTTGGTGTGTCTGTTATTTCTTGTATACAGACAGTGGATTCTTAATGAATTTTAACTTTTAGCGCTAAAACATAAGCTGCATTTTTTAAAACTAGATGTTGCCCCTCGGGAATCAATAAGGAAAAAAAAACTCCATCTATAGTCCTGTATAACCCGCCATTACTGAGGTAGAAGATGAAGGATTTTACTTGCTAAAGACCTATTTACTGATCAACAGGGCTGAATTTTGAACACACACATAAGAAGTTCTCACAAAAGTTGATTGAGATTGGTTTCAGTGGTTGCATGGAGACCAGTAGTGCTTTGACTTGTAGGAATAAATGAACAGCATTTCAAGAGTCTGAACTGTTGTTTATTGTGTTGACTAATGGTTTCAGTTTTACTGGTTGATACACTTTATCAGTATTTCCATGCATCTTTGCTTTCTGAATCTTAGCTTTCTTTTCAACCTCCAGAACATAACTGACATGACTCATCGCAGAAAAAATGAAGTCAATAAAATGCATGACTGCTGATCTGCTTAGCAAAAAAAAAAAAAAAAAAAACAAGCAGTCACATTCAGATTTCACCCTCACACACACATTCTGGGACGTGAGCGCCACCCCCCTACGTCTCGTTTCACACTTAAACGCATAAATACATGCAAAGTGAGCCGACATGCAGGCTGTGGGCAGTAAGAAGGCGTATCGTATGGAGCAGCAGCTGAGGATGTGAGGCTAATCTGACAGGTGCAGCCTGGGAGAGTGACAGCATGGGAAGAGGGGGAGGGGTCACTGCTTGTAACAGGATGATTGAGGAGATTAATGGGTCCCTCACTTTATCAGCCGGTAGGTCCGGGCAGTACCTCATCAGTCCCCTTATTCCTGTCATCTTTGTTATCAGCAGTGAGAGACTGTGTGCTAAAAAAGGGCCATTGTTACACTAGCAGACAGAGCCAATCACAATAAGTGGATTTGGGAGAACGTCTGATTTAAATACCTTCCAAGTGGAGGTCAGTAGAGTGTTTCAGATCTCTGGATAAGACAAATTAGGCCCATTCTGTGGTGTTTTAGTGAGTAAGAGATGAATACTTTGGACCTGTCAAATAACTCTGTGTAAGAGATCTGAAGAAACAAGTCCAGATATGAGACAGAGGCATTTTGGCTCTGAAGCTGCAGGAGTTAAGTAGGAGATAAGTGGATCAATACTAGAGCCTTGTCTCTGTGGTTAACAGGGCAGTGTAACTAAGAGACACTTAGTTTAATCTAGAACAAAGACAGTAAACAAGGGGAATCAGCCAGCTAGCTTTAGTACCCGTCTACAGCCTCTGAACATTACAACGTCTCTGATTCTCTCATGAAACAAAGAGGAAAAACAATACACTGTAAAAAATAATTTAAATTTTTTTTTCGGTGAAATCAACAGTGAAGTGTGGTAAAATTCAACAGCAAAAAATGTGCATATTAGAAAAAACAACAGTGCTTAATTTACAGTTATATTCTGTAAATTACCAAACCTGACCCAACTGTTAATTTCACAGTAAGAATATGGTAAAATAATCATATTTCTCAGTAGATTTTACACTTAGTTAATTACAACACAGAATTACACACTTAATTACAACACAGACAGTGTTGAAATTATGAGTTTTTTTGTCAATGACGTGTTTTTTTAAACAGAAATAAACACTTTCACATTTTGTTAATCCATATCATTCAATGTTGTTTTTCAATTCACATGTTTTTGCTATTATAACTTTACGGCGCTCCACTGTCAATTTCATGGACATTTTTTACAGTGTAAAGTCAAACAAATAGTATGAATTCATTGTGGTCATGCTAATTCAGTTGATTTTACTAGTTCAAAATGTAAGTTTTTTTTTTGTTTGTTTTTTTGCTAGTTATATCATTTTTAAACTGTAAAATGGGTCACAATTTTACTGTAATTTCAAAAATTCCCTGCCAGTTGTTTTTGTGAAAACAACAGAATTTCTTTTACAGTGTAACCTGTTATTAAAGATGTCTTTTGCCTGAATATTTCAGGTGTTTAAGTTCTTTTTTTCTCATCTTTGTGTTTTCATAAGCTCTGTGTAGGAGTAAGGATGTTTATCTACTGCATGTGAGCATGTTAACACTCATAACCACAGTGTTTTTACACACTCAGAGCCCTTTCTTATTAATAGAGGATGAGAAGGAAGCTCCGTATCCGTACCATCATGTGTGGAGCTCAGTTTCAGACTAATATAGCTTACAGACAGGCTGTGGACTAATTTTGGCTGTCTGCTGTTTTATTGTCCTGAAATGAGAAGTGCACATGATCTGAAGGTGTCATGTTTACAGGAACAACAGCGTCACCAGCTCTGTCTGTCATGTTTCCTTTGGGACTGAATATGCTTCAGCGTTGGAACAGTCTGTGTTATATCTAAGGAACTCTAGAGGGGACAATCTTCAGATTTGTCCCTATGATTAACTATGACTGAAAAATGAAGTGATTTATTCAACGGCGTGCTTAGACATTTTGAAAGGAAGGGGCAAAAGAAAAATAAGGCACATGCAACGCACATTTTGGCTCCAAGGTCACTCTAGTATTTGTTTTTGTACCCAAGAGGCCCTTTTGGCATAGGTTTCAGACCCATAAATGGACACTTGAGCATATTTTTGGCTCTAAAAAGAGCAACTAAGCATATTTTGGTTCCCAAGAGGAGGGTACTTATGCATGTCCAGGAGTGCAGTTTATTGGGTTTTAACCAACCAAAAGGGCAGATTTGAGTAATTTGCTAACCTGGAGGACACTTAAACGTGTTATTAGCTACAAAAAAGGCACTTTACTGCAAGTTATGCACCAAAGAGGACACTTCAAGAAGCTTTTGGCTCCTGAGGGGGCACTATAGCTTGTGTTTTGCCTCCCACAAGTACAGTTTGTCATGTTTTAACCAGCCAAAGGGGCAGATTGGTGTGGTACGAAAACCAAGAAGACACCTCAGCAGGTTTTTGGTCTCCTAAGATGGCACTTCAGCTTAAATTAAGCACCAAAGAGGGCACTTTACCAAGAGTTAAATCCTGAAGGAGCTCTTTGGCACATGCTTTGGCTCCCAGGAGTGCAGTTTATCTTGGTTTAACCAGTCAAAGGAGTATATTAGTGTGGTTTGCCAACCTGGAGGGCACTGGACACATTTGTTTTTGTTCCAAAGAAGGCCCTCTAGTGCCACTTTGGCCCCAAAGAGGACACTTTAACAAGAATTTGGCCCCCAAAGTACATTTCAGTGCACATTTTGGTTCCCAGGAAGACAGTTTTACACCTTCGAACCAGCCAAAGGAGCTGATTCATGTGTTCTGCCAACCAGGAGGACACTACAGCATTGGTTTTGATTCCTGAGGAAATTCTTGAGTGTACATTTGGCTCCATAGGATGCACTTAAGCATGACTTTTTCACCAATTGGGCCACAAGAATGTGCACATCACTGGGTTTGATTTTTGTTTGTGAAAGATCAAAGGTCATCATCAAACCTCCATAAAAACAAATCTTCAGTTTTATGTCTGATGTTTTTGCTGCAGTTATTTAACTTTTCCAAACATGTCTGACATGATGAAATGAAGGTTTTGTGGTTTTCAGCAAATAAGTTCAAAGTACAGGGTCTGAAGAGGACAGAGGTGGAAGTAGACTCTCTATACTGCTGTATTCACTAAGGTGCACACAAGGCAAAAGTAATAACCCGCTGAGACTTTATGGGTTCTGTTTAAAAGTCAGTATGACTGTGGCATCAGAGCAAAGTATGAACGTGTTTTTTTCTATTTGTTACTTTTCTATTTCACATCTCAAGAATACCTGAGGAGCTTAGCTTGAGGTTTGAAATAAAAATTAATGTAGACTTAAGGATGAATTAATCACATTATTGTTGTTGTTAGTGTCATGTAGACCTCAGATCGTGAAAACGTGTGAATGTGAAAGCATCTTTTATGGTATTTTTATTGGTTTTACTTTATTTTGATCCATTTGAGAGAATTTGGTTACAGATAAGTGAGAAATATTCATGCATTCATCTCTTTCTCTGAGTGATGACCTTCATTTTTCTCTCACAAATGTGCACCTCCCATACTGTTGTGTCTCCTGCCTTCACATTCCCTGCATCCTCTGCCTCATCCTTCCCCTCATTTCGTGTTCCGAGCCTTCCTCACTCATCGTCAAGACCTCTCCCGGCACAATGAAGCACAGGAGAGGCGGCAGGGTGGCCGACGTACCGCCTGCACGCTGCATCTGTTTCCAGTGACATGCACCAGGATGAGAGCTCATGACCTCACAGGATGTATTCACTATGACAGGATGCAGGTGTCCAGTATGAGCAGGAAGACAGACTTATTTTAAAGACCTCTTTGTTTTCAGATGCACATGCCATTTTTAATGGACTGCAACCTGTCTCACAGGAGTTGAGGATGTTATTCCGAGTATCTGGAAAATGAGCCTCTGAACCGTATCGTGCTATAATAATTTTTGAAAAGGGCTTTTTCTATGCCTCTGATTTTCACTGTAAAATTTTTGAGCATGAAATAACAGTAAATTACTGGTCAAATTTTGCATGACTTTCATAGTTATTTACTGCTAAGTATTCCCGCAGTAGCTTCTTGTAACTTCATAACTGTAATGTTACAGGGATTCTTCATGAAATAACAATTTTATAGTGTAGTTGTACAACTGCAAGACAAGTGATATTACAGTAATTTCTTGTTCGCTTACACTTTTATTCTGTAGTTTTACAGCTGTCATGATGCAATTAGTGAGGAGGGCACACAGTGGACATGGGAGCCTACTGCACATGGGTGTATCACATGCAACCCGACACGACTGTTCACACTATGCTGCATTAACAATGGGTCTACTCTATGTGTCGTATGCAGCCAGTCCACACTGTGAAGCATAAACAGCCAGTCAAAGCCATGTATCTCCAGTGTGATTCATCCATGTACAGCGAGCTCTCATGTCCACTGTGTCCCCTCCTTGCTCATGGTTACAAGGTATATCGGTATTTTCCTCTAAAATGTATGCCTATTTTTTTCTTTTCAGGCTAGATCATTAATAATGTAACTTTTTTTTTTAAGTACAAGTCAAAAGAATGTCCCAACTGCAACGCTAGGTATGATGGCACCTTCTGTTAATTAAGTTACCAGAAGTCCATTCAACAAATTGGAAATTTACAGTAACATGCTGTGATATTACCGAGGATTTTGATTTCAGTATTTTATTGTGAAACAGTGGTTAAATGCAGTAAAGTCCAGTGTCACAGTGGTTTTTACAGGTATAATTTGTGATAACAGAGGGGCTTTTGATTACAACATTTGACTGCAAAATAATACTGTTAAAAACTGTGAAATTCTGGTAATTTTTAACAGGTCTCTTGTATCGTAAGAGATACCGTTGTATTAGCTCACACCTGAAGAACTGTGCTGAAGTAAAGATAATATGCTTCGATTAACCCCACCTCACCTGTCCACCTCCCTGATTTAAACCTCCGGCTGTCACAGGTCGCTCAAATCACTGAAAAACCACGTCCTTTTATGACAGCATAGCCACTCAGAAGAAGGAGTTCCATAAAAGGTCATGTGACTGTGAGGTCAAGCGTGAATAAGCCACATGCAGATTAGTATTTTCTGTATCTGGAAGTCAAGAAACATACACGGACACATGCACATGTTGAGTCGTCCCCCAATAACAAAAGGCTTATCTGAGCTCTCCAGAGACCTGTACATGGAGCGTAACATTTCCTTCAGTGAGTCTTTGAGAAACCACAATCAGCTTCTCAGGTTTCTCTCCGGCTCTGAACATGACTTAACCCCTAAAGGGTCAGGGTGAGGTCAGTGGAATAAAGGCAGCGCCAGGATTTACCTTCCTCCTCCATCATTAGGTCTGAAGGTTCACATGCTGAAAGTGATGCTTACAAAAATGAGCAGAGGAGTTCCCTCGTGTTTCCTGTTTTATTTTGTCGTTCTTGCTCCTTGTGTCTGATTTAATTTTACTTCCTGCCCTCTTTTTTAGTGAAGTAATTAACTAAACCTGTGTCTCATTACACATCTGTTTTCTTCTTGTTATCCATAAGTGTGCACATAAAGAGAGGGTGTATTCTAAATCGTGTACTTCTGCACTTACACTTACTTTTTTGACTGCGTAAGTTGATGTTTGCAATTAGTGAGTAACAGTACAACACCTGGTTGTGACGTGATCAGGATTTCTGGTACGTGCAAAGCTTCAGTGTTTGATTTGGGACAACACCACCCTGTAAGATTTTGTATACTACGGTAGTAAGTGCATAGCGTTCAACTCCAGGGCACTTTGTGTAAGTGTAACTATGAAAGTACACAATTTGAGGCACACTCTCTGTGTTTTCTTCCATCTTTACCAGTTCATAAAGTAAATCTTTCAGTTAGGGCTTGAAAAAAGTGTTTTGCTTTTTCAATGTTTGTTCAATAAATATTTAAAACAATCTGTGCTTGGATCCTAACTCTTTATTTGTTGCCTACTCATGTGACAACATCTTGTATTGTTCCAACTAATGTTTAATTTTTCTCCATCCTGACACAATATTCCTGCTGTGATGTTTTTATTTTCTGTCTATTAGCACTTATCTTATCCAAAATGGTTACAAAACACTGTTGAATAAATAGTAGGAAGATGATTTTTTCTTAACAGTTCTTTTAAATGTCAGTAACTGCTGAGGCGGTGTAGGAGTCAGAGAAATCAACAAACAGCAAGCAACCAAATAGACCTTTGTTCTTTTTTCCCACAGCAAAGACACAGTGAGTGATTTATTTGACAGTTAAATGAAGAAAAAGCTGTATTTGTCAAAAGAAAGCGCTGTTATTTAATTCACAAGAGAAAATCTGCCAATAGATTAATTAGTGTTCTCCAAAGTGTGGGATACCAAACAATAAAATAGTGTTTGTGTGTGTGTATATATGTGTATGTTTATGATACATAAACATGCATACATACACCCACACAAATTTATATGTACATATGTGTGTGTGTGTATGTGTGTGTGTTGATTAACATATCTATATATTTGCTTGCGTGTGTGTATTTATGAGTATATATTTTTATTATTATATTATGCATACATCTGGTAAACACACACATATTGTACATTGATGTTTTTTAAAACTGACAAGGTTGAGGTCACGATGGCAGCTAAAAAAAATGACAAAAAGTATTTATTCTGCTCTTTTTTGGTTCTCTTTTCAGCACAAAAAAGAGCAGAAGTAAGCAAATGTAATTTAAAACTGAAACAAATATCATTACTTTCATTACTGTGCTGAAATGCTGAGCATCAGCAGTGTCGAAATGTGATGCTCAGCATTTCAACATCCTGCATTTGCTGAGCGGAAATGCAGCCCCCCTTCCCTACCTCTTTTCTTATCATCATTATTATTTATTATTATTATTATTATTATTATTATTATTATTATTATTATTATTATTATTATTATTATTATTATTACTATTATTATGCAACTCTGAATCAAAGAGTTTATTCAAAGAAAAAAACTGGATACCAGGGTTAAAACAGGACAGCGCATCATGGGTAGAACAACTTTTAATAAAGCATCAAGATGAGAAATGTCCTGTTTGTAAAACAAGAAATGATTGTGGGAGTTCAAACTATGCTCAACTCACCTTACAGATAGAACAAGAACTGGATAACACTCAACAGCAAATAGAAATAAATTTGGTCCAATTCTTGTAAACGTACAAAAAGATCTCTTCATGATATGTAGAGTGCACTGATAATTGATTGATAAACAATCAATAACCAGAAACAAATAGACCTCAGCTGATTTATATAATTTCTCCTCATTTCTCTCTCTCTGTTTCATCCACTTCCTCTCGGTCCAGGCGCCAACCTCTGGAGGGTCTGCGTTACCTCCACCCTCCTGCACAATTACCCGACCAAGTGGAAGCTCCTCTGTCTGGCATGGGGCAGAGTTTGAGTCAGGGTGGGGTGAGAGACGAGAGGAGGGAGAAGCTTCGCCACCCAATCCGTCCACGGAGCAGACCCCCTCTCTGTGTTTGTGTTGGGAAAAATTGGGGACATGGCTTTTGAGAGGGGGGATTATTGGATGAGATCATGGGCATGCCTTCATAGGTCGTGCAGCGGCAGCAGCAGCAGAAGCGGCAGCAGCAATAGCAGCCATGACTTGACTCAATCTGCCTACAACACTCAGACACGTACAGCTAACCCCCTTGTGAAGAATCAGACACCACACAGACAGATAATCCCTCTGAAAGTCTGTCATTTCATGTCTACAGCCAGATCACAAGCACAAATAAGCATGTATGTGTTGCACATATACGTACATACATACACACACAACACACACAACACACAACACACAGGAGGCCTGGAGGATTTGCATTCACAGCGTGCTACTGTTTTGGGGGTTTGGGGAGAGTAAAGGATTACTGATTTAGTAGGACACTGACCAGATGTAGCCACACACCAACACACTGAGCTTCAATTGAATCATTTCAACTCTTTGCAGCAGTTTAGTCCAGCAGTGTCAACATTAATAGAAGTGGAAACCTTTGGCTTTGAGTGCTTTCACTTTCCTCCATCACTAATGGCCTCGCTAACGTTTCGCTCTGAGGCCTTTTCATTCATGTCTAATATAATAAAGAGCCATCAATCTATCCACAACATGATGGATTCTTTCTATCAACATCACAAATTTCATGTCTCTGTCTTCATCTGTGCGTGCTGTCCATCTTTTGGTTTCATCTAAGGTGACCAATCGTCCTCTTTTACCCTGACATGTCCTTTTTGCTGGTAAAATTATGTCTGGGAGGGGTTTTATAAATTTCCCAAAATGTCCATGTTTTTCTCTTCTTGTTCAACAGACCATTTTTTGATTTAAGCATATGGAGTGACATTTTTATGGAAGCCCTTTTTTGCCAGGTTAAAACATAAAAATGAAAACTTGGCTATGTTGAGAGGAGGTTTAGTCCAAATTTTGAGAAAAAAGTTATATATGTGAGAGGAAAAGTCTAAAATTTGAGATAAAATATCAGTATTGTGAGAGACAAAGTCAACATTTTGAGGTAAGAATTCAAAATTGTGCGGTAAAAGTAGAATTTTTTAGAAAAAAAGTCAAATTTGTAGGATAAAAAGTCAATACTTTGAGATAAAGAGTCAAAATTGTGGGATGCAAAGTCAAAATTTTGGAAAAAAAAAACGTCCAAAATTGTAAAATAAAAGTAGCAATTTTAGACAAGTCAAAATTGTGAAAATAAAAAGTCAACATTTTGAGATTAAGAGTCAAATTTGTAAGGAATAAAAAAAGTCAAAATGTTGAGATAAAGAAATTCAAAAATTTTAGACAATAAATCAAAATTGTGGGATAAAAGTCGACAGTTTGAGATAAAAAAAAATTCAAAATTTCTTTGGGGGGGGTCTTCTTTTTGTTTTTTTAGAATGTGGTCACCCTGGTCTCATCTCTTTGGTTTCTCAGCCGCTCAAACATCTCCCTCTCTGCCCTTTCTGCCCTTTCTGCTCTTTTCTGCATTCACATCACGTCGTCGCCTCTGGTACCAGGTTTGATTCTTAGAAAAAAAACAAAAACAAACGCACGAATGCAGTTAGTCTTTGATTTTTCAGTGGCTCTTTGAGGAGGGCTGAGTCTAACAGCTGAGTGCAGGTGAAGTTACCTCCGTCTTGACTCATTGTTTGCTTTTTCTGCATCTCTGTGTTTATGTAAGCTGGAGCATTTAAATGGAGCTGGCAGGACCAGAGAGCAGGACCAGACCCAGGAAGGAAGGAGCTCCACTCAAATTAATCTCCACTGGATGGCCTAGTAAAGGAGCAGAGCCATTTTTGAGAGCAAGGAGCCATCTCCTAGGTGAGCACCATGGCAACAGCCAACATGGGCCCCGGCTTTCAGAGCTGTCCTTTTCAAGCGCCCGATCAAAAGTGGCAGGCCAGGTTTTTTTTGTTATGTGGCGTCTCTTACCCACACTGCCTCTTCTTTTCTCCCCCTGCGTGACATGGTCCTGGCCTTGTTCGCGGGGGAAGGCTGTGAGAAGACTGCAGAGGGCCAGTGTCTGTGGGAAAATGTTGCCAGACAACACAGGGGTATGTGATGCTGAGGGCGAGCTAATATGGTCTGGGACAAAAAGGGGATATAGGACTTGTAGTTATTCAGAGCCTCGTTCCTGTCACTTGATTCCACTGTTGCATCACACAGATAAAAACAGCAGATCTCATGCTGCTCTTTTTTAAGCTCTTATAGCTTTTCACTTATGTCAGGCACAAAAAGCAGAGACTAAAAGCTTATGTCACTTCTCCATGCTTGCATTTATTTTTAACACTCTTACTTTTTGTTCTTATTCATGCAAAGAACTGTTGCTAATGCTGTTACTTAATTCTTAAATATTTTTACAACTACATCCATTACATTTGTACATTAGTTTGTTTTTACTGGAGGGTAAAGAAAACAGAGGATGTGAGGCTTGACTGTTTCTTTAGTGCCACCATGAGGTTGTTAGCTGTGATAACTTATTTATTTACCTAAATAAATAAGTAACCTCATTCTAAAAAACCCAAAACTCTGCCTCTTGGAGACATAGCAAGTATTTTACCCAAAGATACTCAAAGACTAGGAAGTAGCTTCATCACCCGTACATTTATTTAAAACCCGAGTTTTCTCTTTAAGGTGACCATTTTTTTATGATGTAAACATTAATAATGTATTGAGCACATTCCTGCTCGTTAAACATGTAAGAAATGAAAAAAAAAATATTTTTTTTGCACATATAAAGACAAAAAGTGACACTTTCAACTTTTCTCACATAATGTTGACAATTAATCTTAAAATTTTGACCTTATTTTCTAAAATTCCAAGTTTTTATCTCATTACTTTGCTATTTTAGCTCAGTTTTGACTTTTTGTCTCACATTATTAACTTTTTCTCATTACCATGACTTTTTATCTCATGAATTTGACTTTTTTTCTTGCAATTTGTACTTTTTACCCCAAAATTTTGCCTTTTTATGTCATAACTTTGACTTTTTTGGCTCAAATTTTGACTTTTATTCTATAACTTTGACTTTTTATGTCATAACTTTGACTTTTTTGGCTTAAATTTTGACCTTTATTCCATAACTTTAACTTTTTGGCTCAAAGCAATGACTTTTTCTTCTTGTAATTTTGACTTTTTGGCTCGAAATTCAACCTTTTCTCAAAAGTTTGACTTTTTGGCTTAAACTTTTTACCTTTCCTTCATAACTTAAACTTTTTAACTCAATATTTGACTTCATTTTCACATAATTTTGACTTTTTATCTCAAATTTGGTTGAATAAGGATCAGAAAATTGTCAACATTGGTCATGACCAGGAGTTTGTCTGTAAAAGTGCCTTACCACTTCAGCATTCTTTGCACAGCACAAACAGTCAGAGCATGTTTTCCTGTTTTCTCATCATCTTGACAGGTTGGTGCATCAGAATAATGGCAGTAGCCCAGTGCAGCTTTTCTTTATTATAAATATCACTGCAGAACAAGCTGAGAAAAAGCTGGACATTTCATTAAGTCCCCCTGATTATAATTTTACCATGAAAAAGGAGGACATGTTTAAGCAAAAGAGTACGTTTAGTCACTCTAAGTACTCAAAATCTACCCCACGTTTTATGCAGTGTCATGAAAATTGGTGCAAAACCATGACACCCTTTACCTTTGTTTTATGTCTCACAACCACATAAAAGATACAGACATGACAACGATCTCTCCCTTAATGTTGAAGTTATTCTCAGATTCAAATCAGATAAAATTCTTCAGCTATTTTCTTTCAAACCTCCACTAAAAATGAAATAAAAAAACCCACATGAGAGCAAACGTGTGGTATTAGGTTTATTACATGTACAGAACAGTGATTAAGTGGAGTGTTACGAGGCGCATGTCAAACAGTACAGTAGTTATTTAAAAGAGCATCACTCAAAGGTAATTAAAAGGTATACTTGCGTCACAAAACACATGCTGAATAATTCACTGCATCTCTAACAGAGCCTCAGTCTAAGGTAGACACACACACTGGAGAAGTCTCTGTTTATGTTATGAGAGAGCCACCTAGTGGATAAATAAAGAAGTCCACAGACAGGTGAGGAGGTTCCACTATGAGGTTGTTAAAGCGGTGTTGGAGTAGGAGATGGACATTATTAAAAGACAGAATTATAACACTGAAAAGCATCATACTGAAAATCTTATTCCCTGTATTCCTATATTATTCTCCTGTGAATCTTATATTGTCTTGAACTCTGACCTCTGAAGTTTTCACCGACTCCCTCCTCCTCTAACGTGAGCCCATGAGCCGCTGTAGCCAGCTAAGGTGACGTGACACTTTCTGGAATATGTACCCTTTAGTGCAGTCGCCCCCTGGTGGCTGGTTGACCACCCCGGTGAGGAAGAAGACCTCTCTGTGCAGGGTGAGCAGGGGACTTCCAGAGCTCATGGTGCAGTCGGCATTGGTCCTGGGAGCGGTGCAGCCCATTTTATTGGTCATCAGGTTGGGGTGAGCCTCCAGACACTGAGGAAGGGTCCTGTAATCCAGGTGGTTAAGAGTGAGAGGGCCCTGGAAAGCAGACGAACCCTGTGGTTCTTGCCATCCTGTGATCACAGCCGTGCTGTCTTCGGACATCAGCATGTTATCAGCAAAGTCTCTCTCGGGTAAACACGCAGCCGTCACGTCTCTCTTGAACTGAATGCGGTCGCGGAGCTCGACCACGGCCAAGTCGTTCTCAGGGCGGCCCTCCACGTAGCCTCGGTGGACATGAATCAGATGAACGTACAGAGTCTGCTCCCCACTTTCACTGTCAATGGTGCGCTTCCCTGAGAACACGCAGGTAAGATGATAAATTCAGAGTGATGGTGGAGGAAGATCATGCACACACTGACACGGAGACCTAGAGTTAAAGATGAGTCAAACAGTGCTGAGATCCTTTCTGAAGTCAAAATGTTCCGGGGCTTTGAACCAGTTTGCAGAACAAAAAAAAAAACTTTTGAAGTTTTAATGTTCTGGAGCAGAATTGGAACATTAAAAGCAAGGGAAACTGGTTAATGCTGGAATTTTTTTCGTTCTTGATATATCCGTAATGTTCGTCAAATTGCCCAAACAACTACTTTCTGTCTCTCCCTCATGCCCTGGCAAACCTGTGCTGGCTACCGGGCAGAGTACAGAGACTTCAGCCACTGTAGCACAAGAGAAGCGGTCAAGAAATATCCTCATGTAGTCACCCAAACTCAAGCAAAATAATTTATCTGGATTATCACAATGTAACCAATGTCAGCACATTGCACATAAAATTAAATTACTAAGTGATGCAGCTTATAAGGCTCAACATTATAATTGGCCAACTGCCCCGGATGCTCAGCTAAAAGGCTCCTGACCAGCTAACCGCGTACTCCACTGGCCTGCTTGGGCAAGATACAATAATGCCTTTAAAAACAAAAACTTAATCATGTTGTTTTTTTTACCATAGCACACTGTTGTGTCATCAGTGTGAGATTGTGTTGATGTGGACTGCTTCAGTGAACATATCAGTCTTTCTGTCATAGCAGTCCTTCTGCGTGCATTTGTGCACATAATGGGTAAAAGGCACCGCTGCAGACATTAAAACATCAAAGTAGACAGCTGAACACAGAGTGTGGTACAAGCTTTTAACCATTCATTTTACTGGTTAAATATTTTTAATACCTCCATTTTCTGGTCAAAGATGGACAAGGTCATTCAACATGTAAACAAGAGGCAGAGGAAATATCAGTCATAGAGACTGCTGGAGTTTGCTGGGATATGAATCTAGTCTTTTGTCAAATCTGCCGATGAATGCCAACATGTGCAGGTAGGTAAGCAGAGTATAGAAAAGATAAAGTATTTTGTTCATAGGAATGAATTTGTTCTCTCTTTTGATTCATAAATAAAACAGGAGATCTGCCCTTTGGGTCAGAGGCAAATTTACCTTAATGTCAAGGAGAAATAACAGCCTGTCAGAAAGTGCTGATGTTACATGTACTAAATCAAAGTTCTACGGCTGACATGGAACAATATTAAAGGGTTCATGAAGTAAATATTTTGGTTCTAACTGGTTTGAGAAACTAAATTTTGGGGTGGAGCCCAAAACTGAAAATATTGAAATACTGTTTCTGTTCAGAACAAACCAACTGGGTAAATATTCTGGATCAAAGCCCTAGAATATACATTCAAATATTTCAGTTGACATTATAAATAAGGGGATTTTAGACCTTTTAATAACTTTTTTGGGTATATAATTCAATAAATAATCAAGATTTGATTAATACAGTGATTGTGGGCATGGTTGAAAAATTGAGTTTTACTGTGAAGTTTTCAAAAACTATACATAATGAATGGTATTTTCTGAACTCTTTGCTTTATGTCATCAATGAGCCAAACATTGACTTTTAACTAATGTGTTTGATGAACAACTGCTCAGACAACTTAAAAATAAAAAATGATAAAGCACAATCACAATGTCTGTCTTACTTACCAACAGACACCTGGAAGGATTTGTATTTGTTGGCACACTGGGCTGAAGTCAGGACCAGGTTCTCCTTCAGGATAACTCCACTACAGAAACCTGCAGACTCAGAGCTCTTCAGAAGGGCCTGAAAACAACCAATAAACCCGCCCATTACAGCACAGTCATAAAAGTCCTAAATCGTAGCCACGCAATGAAGGACAGATCATTTCAATGTGACGTGTAATAAGAGATGTTGTAAAAGTGTGTGTGTACCTGCCAAGGACACTCTCCATAACCACAGGCAAGTCCTTCAAAGTTGCTGCGAGTGTTGCTGGTCAGTCTCTCAATCCAGCGACTCGGACTGTTGACTTTACCACAGGGGTTGGGCACTGAGGGGACAGTGAGAGATGGGTCTGTTACATTTTCTTATTAGATTATTTCTTCCTTTCTTCTAAAAATTCAAGCTGAAGATATCGTCAGTTCTTCCTTGTGTTCCTCAAAATATCAAAGTTAGAGTTCGGCATTTTAAAGTGGGGTTTAATGAGATGCTCAAAGAAGTAAGAGTTTAACTCCCAGGGGATCAAAGTCAGCTGAACTTGAGAAATGGGACAGAGAATTAGCACAAAAGCTGGAAATTACACTGCTGCGGGCAGGGCCAATTTTACCATCTGGAAGTGTTGATAGCGTAGCTTCCATGCTAGTTTTCTGTGTGGTTTCTCATCAAAGAGTAAATGCTGAAAAGTCAGTGTTGTTTGTGTTTTGCAGCTGGTTTTCATCTGACTCAGTGAGACTCTCAGCTCTGCTACCTAACACTAAAATAACTCCTTTGGGACATTCATGTGTGATCAAAATTAGCAGTTCCACTTGCAAAGACATTTTTACTTTAAGTGACTATTAGGACTTTCATTTTGAAATGGATTATAGCAACACCTTTGGCAGGAGGACTCACTAAAACTGTCATGATAACTTGTTTTAGCCTCTAGCTTGTGTTTTAGCCTTAAGCTCATATTAAGCCTTTAGCTCTTCTAGATTCTTGCCTGTGTTTAGCCTTTAGTCTGTTTTTTTAACCTTTAGCCTTTCTCCTATGTTTTAGTCTTTAGCCTGTGCTCTATCACTCTCATGTTTAGCTTTCCTCTGCTCTTCTCCCTCTTTTTCCTGTCAGTCCAGCTCCTGTTTCCACTTTTACTACTAAATAAATCACAGAAATTGTTTTCATAAGAGAAAAAACAGATCTTCCTCTCTCACTGCTTAACTTCGTGAGCCCGCATGGTGTTGCCATAGAGACTTTAATTTGCCATAAATCAATTGGTGCAGTCTGACCTGATATGGAAGCTGAGGAATAACATTAGAACTAACTGATTTTAGTGCTGGATGATCTTATTTTAAGTTGTAGATTATGATCAGGCATAAATCTTGATATGAGACTTTTTCAAGATCACTTATAGAGTCCTCATAGTCCATATAAAGTGGAATTTATCTTTAGTGAATGTTATTTGGCAAAGTCATTGCCTTTTCAAAATTAATCAAAAAACTGTGCCCCACTTAAAATCATTTACTCATTCACTGACAGTAAGTCTTAACAATAAATAGGACCAGAAATACTTTATTTTACTGTATCCTCTGTGATGTTTTTGTGCTGCAAACCAGACATACTGCATGTGCTGTTGTAAAAAAAAAACTCAGCTGTAATTATGAATAGGAAACAGAGGTAACAAACATACCTGCAGGCTCACACTTGTTCCTGTCTGAGGTGCTCAGCTTCCATCCACGTGCGCAGGAACACTCATAGGACGTGTAGCCTGGTTTACAGAACTGATAGCAGCCCTCGTCCTTCTTCAGCGAGCACACAGTCTGGTCTGAAGTGAAAACATGAAAGGGGGAGGGGGGCTTCAGTGCTCACACAAAAGAGTTAACTATGATCATACACAGCTCCCTGGTATCACCTCCTCACCTTTTTCACAATGGACGCCAGAAAAGCCCGACTTGCAGACGCAGTCATAGCCTCCAACACTGTCTGAGCACAAGGCCCCATTCTTGCAGGGTTTTTCTGCACACTGGTCTCCATCTAAACACAGAAAGCATGTCTCAAAGGAAATCTAATGTATCCGTAATGACTGAGCAGTGATGGGGATTCATTTTACCACAGCACTTACCAACGTAAACAGACCAGAAGATATCCTGCAAGAGGAAACATGGGGGATAAGTGTGGTTCAATCACGAGTGTTGGAAGTGTTTTCATGAAGAAAGGAAGAGTTGAGTTAGAAGAGAGAACAAGAGTTGCTCACTGTGCGGTACGAGTCCTGGAAGACACTCCTGGCCTGCTCATAGGTGCAGACTTTCTCCATGCAGATCTGCTCCAGGCTGGCAGGCTGGTTACCGCCGTCAATGTTTCTCTTCTGACGGGTGATCAGGGAACTGGCCTGCTCCTTCTCCAAGAATACTGAACCTAAAAGAACCAAGGCAAAAAAAAGCTTACATACAGCTGCATTTAAAGCAATAAGAGCAACTTTCTAACAGCTAGCAGTGGTGGTAAACTAACAAAATTGTACAAAGAATAAAGAATGCCATAAAGGAGGAAAAATTGGCAAATACAGTCAAGATCCCAACTCCTGATTTTAATCTTTAGATTGAAGTTAAAAAGATAACCACAACTCAAGATCATTTTGTGTACTGGTGCAAATTTCCACTCATTTTTATTTTGATGCCTGCAACATGTTCCAAAAAAGTTGGGACAGGGGCAAAAAAGGGGGCAATAGTTCATCTCAGATCAGTTACAGCCCAGAGAAACTAGAAGCTGCGTTTGTGTCTGTTGTTGATGTCTGGCTTTGTCTTTGCATGGTAGAGTTTGAACTGTCACTTGTAGATGTAGTGATGAACTGTGTTAACTGACAATGGTTTTCTGAAGTGTTCCTGAGCCCACGTGCTAATACCTGAAGGGTCGAAGGTCACGGGCATTCACTGTTGGTTTTGGGTCTTGCTGTTTACATGCAGAGATTTCTCCAGAGTCTATGAATCTTCTGATTATATTATGGACAGTAGATGATCAAATCCCCAAATTCCTTGCAACTGTACGTTAAGAAACATTGTTCTTTAACTGTTGGACTATTTGCTCACACAGTTGTTGACAAGGTGATGAACCTGGCCCCATCTTCGCTTGTGAAGGACTGAGCCTTTTGGGGATGCTCCTTTTAGACCCAATCCTGACACTAACCTGTTTCCAATGAACCTGTTCACCTGCAGACAGGTGTTTTCCATGTTTTTCCGTCTGTTTTTGACCATTCCTCAAATGTCCTAGTTTAACAATAAATATCTTGTCTTTGTGTTGTATTCAAATGAGTACAGGTTTAACAGGATTTGCAAATTATTGTTATCTGTTTTTATTAACACTTTAAAAAATGTCCCAATTGCACTGAATCGGGGCTGTATGTCCTTTTCATTTGTTGTGAACCATAAAAAAGTTTTCTATGTAAATGGGAAATGTCCTGGTAGGATGATATAAGGGTCAAAAGAAACTAGGAAAAAGGAAAAACAAAACAACTTTAGAATCAGCTGCTCAGGACAAGACCAGTAAGCTTTTGTCTTGAATACTTGGTGAATCTAGGAATGAAAAAACAAACATATTTTAATCTTAATGCCTTAATAAATAAGTTTGTGTGCAGCATCTGGAGCAGCCCCATGTCACTTGCTCTCCCCTCTGGGATTAATACCTCACTCCTAAGGTTCCTCTCACCTGTCTGTGGGACCTGAAAGGCAGCCACGGCCCCAACCAACAGACACAGCAGAGGGGCAGACGTGGACAAGCAGCTCATGGTGACTTCAGGGTCTGATCTCAGTCAAGCTTTCGGTGCAGAAGGGCTCGCCCTGAGCTGCAACAAACAAAACAAACAGATAATGGACGTGGCGCACAGGAAGTGGAAGAAATGTAACGGCAAAATCAATACTGTTCAATATTTCAAAAGATCATATCATCATCCCTGGATTTCAACACCTTAAATATAATTATTGCTCCTCATTTCAAAATCTAAGCCATTTTTGCAGACATCTATACATCTATAAAATGAAAGCTGTACAAGATGATGTAAGTTTCTTCTCTGGGACAACAAAATTACTTTTCGCAATCGTTAAATGATTTAAAAAAAAAAAAATCAATTATTGTCCTCATGTGTGCCATTTTTATATCTTAAATCAGAAATGCATTAAATTATTTTTAAATGATTGCAGATCCCATCACCATGTATGATCAGGTGCATTGTTTACTACATGACTGCATGTTTTGACTTGGAATTACCCAAGAATATTAAATGGTATGTCAGTTTTTTCAACTGATAAATTGAGTTTAATCTCCAGAACAAAAAAAATCACAAGTGATTGTGTCAAACTAGTCATTTTTAAGCTCTTTCTCATTTTATGACGACTCATATCCAGTAAATGACCTCATGCTGTTTCTCATCACCGTTTCTGCTGTTTGCAGCTTGTTACACCCAACCTTTATTAGTTTACACATTATAAACGAACACAAAATGTCTTTTAAATGTTATAAATACAAAGTAGTCAGTCTGCTCAGGAGGAAACAGTGTTTTAGCCTGAGAGTCCAACACTACGCACTTAGCTTTCAGCAGCTTTGTAGCATTAGCCAATGATGTGACAAAGCAGATAGAAAATAAAAAATAATTATAATTCATAGTTTTTAGTGCTGTAAAATAAGAATACATTGCCAAAAGGCTTTGCTGTGTGAATGGTTTAATAATAATACAGTATTTTTTAACCCGTCAGTGTATTTAGGGTGGGTCACTCAGCTCAGCATCACAGCTTCGAGTAACGGTCAACAACAACAGTTACAACACAACAACATGATGCTCGGTACGTACTGTTCCAGGCGGATTCAAGGTCCTGGTCCCGGTCTGGTCCTTCAAAAACCCCACTGCCGTGTTACCGGATCGGGCCTGTTTCTCCAGACTAACAGGGAATGACCACATCCAAAGCAACCAACGCACTGCCTATGATTTCATTCTGTTGATGTAAGAGCGAAGAGGAGCCGCTAGAGGGCGGTGCAGGCCAAACATGCAGAGAGGAGATCAAACCTGGAGGTGCACAGAGGGACTGAAGAGACCACAGGTCACATCAAAGTCGAGTTTATGGAGAAGAGCAGTTAAATTTATAAATTAAAACTTCAAGGTCATAGGCACGGGTAACCAACAACTCAGACAGACTAAGATGAAACAGTACTCTTTGGTGTAGGGGAGAGTGGGGTGAACTGACCCATTTTTTACTTCTTCTGTCCTCCAGACAAGAAAAAGTGATAAAGAAGTAAGACAAAACCTTTGCCTTTATTTCAGGGTGTTTCAAGTTAGTGGAAAGGCTAAGAATGCATCCTTGGCAAAAAGCAATGAAAATATGACAAGTTGTCTTGTGGATCAAGTTGCCCCAGCTTTAAGTTGATGCAAGTCAGAGGGTAAATTGATCCACCCTGGAGACAAACTGATAGATTTACATTTCCAGTTTAGATCTAATTATAATTCTAAATAATCTTGGAAAATTATTCAAAATATATGCATATATATTTTTTTAAATCCCGTTACTCGACTCAAATGTGAGAAACATTAATGAGGCTTGAGTTTTGATTCCCAATAAGGCCTACTTTCATACTTTTCATAGATGTCAAAAATTAACCATTCCACATTCAGATAGGGAGCTAAGAAACACGTGATAGATTAAAATCAAGGAGAAATAGCTTGACTTTTAACCAAAAAAAAGGAAGTTAAATAAGTTATATGTATTGTCCTGACATTGTTGAACATTCTCATTGAGAGTCTGTCTGTGTAAATAACATACAAACCTGTTGTTTGGTTTGAACTTGAACATCTGTCACTTCATCATGGTTCACAAGCTAACTTTCTCTGATAAGAAAGAATGGAAGAGCAATGACTTCATTAATACATAATGCAATGTGTTGCAATTGATATGCCCAAGGTACTGTAATTGTGAAGCCCTAGTTCAAAGAGTTCACATGAAGGTTAACAAGTGTTTGACATAATCTGATAGGGTTTACACCAGCTAAACCACCGGCTCAATTTATCCTAGGACATTTGGGTCATTTTTTTTAGAAAAAAAGAAAAACAACCTAGCATGGCAATTCAGGCCATTCTTAAGCTAAATGGTTCAAATGGTTAAAAATGCTGGCAAATCATCAGCATGTATGATTAACATTTTTACATCTAGGTAAATTTGCTGTCATGTAACGATCATTATTGCTGTAACGGGAAAATAAATAAATAAATACATAAAAACATACCCTGACTAGCGAAAATCAGTTTTTCATCAAAAAAATGTTTAAAACAATTTAATGGATGGAGGGTCAACTTACCCCACTCTCCCCTACGTGTGGTGACTGAATGAGTACATTTTTGTTTGCTTGAGATTTTTACATATTAATCTTGTCATGAGAAAGAGAATCTTGTTTTCTATGATACCAAGTGCACTGTCTAATGTCAGATGATTTGAACTTGTGTCCTCAGAGGTGGAAAAAGTCAAAAGCAAACACTGAGATGAGCGCAGTGATAGACTCAGTCTAGAAAACAAAGAAGAATCACCTGGCAGTACGTGCAGCTTTAGCGCCTGGATCTATTGTGCAAGTTTGTGCAGAATTATATTTTCTTTAGGACATTCTCTGATGTGCACACTCAATCAAACCAAAAAGGATGCTTTCTCTTTGATCAATAGCAGAGGCCTGGCTGCAAACAAACACATCAGTCTAGACGACAGCAAACACACATCAACTAAAGCAGACAAGTCAAATCAAAGTAGACGGACTGAAGTAGGTAGAAAAGTTGAGAAATTCTGGGTTAAGAGTCTGTGAAGGTGACAAAAATTGCTGGTTTATAGCTTATGTATCATTCCAGAAAGACTCTTGAGATGTCAATTTTTTTTTTTTTGTTAGGTTTGTGATTTTCAGTGCAAATGATTTAATACACACATATGAATATATGAGCTACTGAAAACTGTGCCATCCAAGACCTTCAGAAGTTGCTCCTCAGTGCCCTTATTTCAATCTGATTGTTTGTGAGAGCAATGTAATTTGCAGACAGGGCCGTGGGGCTTTAGTCTCAGCTGCAGCCGTGTTAAATGTCTCAATTCCCAAGTCTAATAACAGAAGAATTACCAGAGCCTGTCTGAACCAGCTGGTCTCTGGTGTTGGGCTGGGACAGTTTCAGAACTGCCCAGTCCAGGGTGACTCACCTGAAGGTGGGGGAACCTGCCCCAGCCTGCTGCTCTGCACTTAGATGTGTAAATGAAAAAGATTGTGGTAATTTCCCTGGTGACTACAGTCTGAGGTGAAATAAAAAGTTGTCAAAGCCATGCATGTGCTCATACATGTGCAGTTTGTCTATCCACGTGTTGGAGCACTTGCCGAACATGCTGCTTACAAAGGGCCAGAAGTTCTTTTCCCACAATCATCCGTCTATCTCAGTCTTTTTTTGTTACTTTATTCAACTCCTCTCTTTCATTTTGCCCCTCTTTCTCTCTCTCTCTCTTGCTCCTGTTTCTTCCATCTCCTCTCATTATTCTTTGAGTGCCAGCTCAAAATTGGAGGTGCAGCACTCACGTGTCACCTCACTGACCCAGTCCTCTTCAAATCCAGGCTCCAATTTTACAGGCCGGCTAAACAAACAGCCAAGTCTTTATACAATGCATCCATAATTAATGCCACCTGATTCTTGACAGCTTTTTGATGGATACTGTATAAGAGGCGAAATCCCCGGGTCTCCCTTCTTGTGAGAGTCATTCTCCTTCACATGCACCTTATCGGCTTTTCATTACTCACGTCACGTGCGTTTGAGGTCAGAGCTCTGTGGTTTTCAAACGAGCTGCCAGAGGAAACCCGCTCACGTGAGTCTGTCATATCTTTTTAGATCAGTTTAGACTTATTATTTTCCTTTTAAAGGGACAGTGAGGACTTTATCAGTGATCTTGAAAAAGTCTCATATCTAGATGTGTGCCCTATCCACAATTTAAAATGAGATTATCGGTGCTTAAAAGGTTATTTCTAAATGCTAATTCCTAGGTTTCCTATTGGGTCAGACCGGGCCAGATTGATTTACAGCATGCCGAAGTCTCTATGACAGCATAACACCGGCTGCCGAAGTTTAACAGTGAGAAGAGAGGTCTGTGTTTTTCTCTGCTGAGGAAGGACGAGAAGAGCAAAGACAGTTCAACCGGAGAGTGAAAGAGCACTAGCTTGAGGTTCAAACACAAGCTAGACTTAGACAAGGCTAAATGCTAAAACAAGAGCTAAAGGCAAAAACACCAGCTAGTGGCTAAAACAAAGGCTGAAGACTAAAACACAAGCTAGAGGCCAATAAAAACAGGCTAAAGGCTAAAATACAAGCTCAATGCTATAACATGGACTAAAAGCTAAAAAACAATTTATAGGCTAAAAACAATTTATAGGCTCAAACACAGGCTAAAGGCTAAAAAATCGGGCTTGAGGCTAAAACAGTGGTTAAGCTGTTTGTCATAGTTTTCATTCCAACCCACATGCAGCAGTTATTCTGCAGTGATCTGTTCAAACTTGAGAATCTATCAATAAAATGAAGGGCCAGGTTATGTTTACTCTGCTTGGTGAGGTCAGAGTTGGTAGATGAGCACTGGTAGGACATACCCTGGATTCACTTACATTGCACTTTACTGACACATCTCAGAGCACTGAGCTGTGAGTAGCGCTAAATGTAGCCTGCTACGAAACTATGCTACAAACTTAGAAAGATTGTTTGCTGTCACTTTTCAAGCAGTGGAGCTATATAACTGTTGATAACTACATTACCTTGTTGCATTGTATCCAGTAAAAAGTTGTATTGAATAAAGAAAAGAAGAAATTATCTACTTTCACTTTCACTTTCATAACAAATGCATCATGACAGTATGCGCGGGTACTTTGGCCAAAGGAGTCCCTGCAATCCTCGTCATTCAGATTCTCCTCGCAGAAACTTCAAATTCAGAAAACTTCAACCAAAGTTGAATTTTTAAAAATGATCAAGTGTTGAGATTTGCACAGTTGAGCTTTTCTTTGTGTGGTGGTTCATTGCAGAAAGGATGTGACAGTGGAAGAGTCCCCAGACAGTGCACATAATGATGATGTAATGGGTTAATTACACATTCACACACTCATCTGCCACTGCAGGATGTAATGAGGTCAGGAAGAAGTGCAGCCACACCACTTCACTGACACATAAACACATTTATACATAACTCACACCACCTGGCCTGGTTTTGTTTGCATTGTCACACCACATCACAAACACCCTCTCACGTGAACAGCATCTTTTGTCCTGTATCAAAAGTGACTACAAACAACAATAACGCAATCACGCTTTCATCAAGGTGCTGGAAGATTGTGTGTAATTAAGTTTGCGTGACAAGGAGCAATGCTGATGTTGTATTAAGTACTGGAGAGCAGGCAGCCACTGGCCCTGTGGGGGTCTTTCTCAGCTCCGCCTGCTACTCGTGAAGAATCGCCTTCCTCTGTCCCACATTTCTCTGTGATCAATTCACGTCAGCTGGCCATATTTTATTTAACACTTAATCGCGGCACTCCCTCTCCCTTTGTCCCCTGCAGCTCATTTGTTCACATGCAGGAGAGGAGAAGAGAAATTAAGAGCATGTGATTCCCGCTCTTTTCTCCTTCCTTTACTACTTTCCTGCTTTTACCTGCACCTGATTCAAGAGGCATTCATCAGAAACGGGTCAGCTTTGGTTGACAGTTTGGATGAATAATTCTGCCTTTAATACAGTAGCCACTCTCTGATTGGAGGAGATGGTCATAATTAAAGCTTTAAGCAGATTTAAAGATGGTCCTGGACCTCTTTACTAAAGAGAGTGTCTCATGATTTCTCTGCCGCCACGAAATCCCAAATCCTCTTTATTTCACTCTTTCTCTATATACCTGTATAAAACTCTTAAATCATGTCAGCCCTCAGGTCTTTGTTAAAGCCATACATCTGCCCGCTAATGATATTCTGTATCTCATTCAGACAGCAGAGGCTTGTGATTTTTTTCAGACCTGTGGAAAGATAGTGTTAGCCTTAAATTGTGCTAAAGATGCAAAGTGACAGCAGAAACCCAGCTGACAGCTGTCTAAATGGACGAGATGTTCCTCTTAACTCACGCAGATTGCTCTGACTTCTGCTCTCGGCACATAAACAACTCCTAAAAGCTTTGTAGAGATTAAGAATCAGTGACAGAGAGAGTAAATGAAACCTCGCAGTGAGGATTCTCGCTACGTGCAAAAACAATGTATATGCTTAGTGATGAGATGGAGGGTTAGAAATTCTTCACACCAAAGCTTAGGTGGGTACTGAAGCCCTTGAAAACCACTAGTTTCAGCTGCTCCTTTCAGTTTCAATAAACTTGCTTTGTTCAAAATAACGACATATTTTCCTTATCTTGAGAAAACGAAGCTGCTACCTGCTGTTTTAGTGACTAAACTTCAGATGACTAACTCCTAAGGGCTCTAAATCAATACTGCTACAGTCAGATTGTCTGAAATTCACTTGAACATTAACTTTCTGATGCATTTTGAAGAATTTCAAAATTGAACATGAATTGTCAAGACAGAACAGAGGGGATTTGATTTTGATTCACTGATATGTAGCATCAGTTATTTGCCTAGAGAACCTGAATTTATACGGTGACTGAGCGATTGAAGGCTTCACATATACTGCCCGTAACATTTTGAAACCATTTAAGCACCAAAATAGCAAAATTTCGACAAGCAACATTGGTGAATACAGCATAGAGCCATAGCTGCAAATATAGTACCTCATGTAGTCAGTACTTTACACCAGGGTATGGCGGACATCTGTAACTTCAACCTGAGCAATATTTGTGGGCGTGTTTCTGTTCAAAGTTTTGGAGTCCATGGAGCCCCCCGGTCAAGGAGACTATAGGAGCATAACAGAGAGCAAGAAAACAAACTTTAGCGAGAGGTCTGTTCACCGTTGATGAACATGAAATACTTATGAAGCAATAGCTTACTCAGATTTTGAAGAGAAATTTTCAACCTCTGATGAAGATGTTCAGTCGTCCGGTGAGACAGGTGTGACTCTGTTTCTACGTGTAGCAGCAGTGAGTCCGTTCGCCGTGACAGTCCATAAGCAGCACATACTGGATGCTTTGCTCTACCGTGTCCGAGGGTGTAGCAGGGGTGATCAAAACACTACTAATGGTGAGGGAGGTGGCAGGAATAAAAAAACCCTGAAAATAGCAGCAGACGTGGTAGGAGCCATTTTTACAGCTATACTTTTACAGATGTTTACAGGACATCTGTAAAAGATATGTAATCCTGTATGGCCACTTGGTGATGTCATAATATGCAAATTGGATGAGTGAATCTACTCTCATCACAAACTTCACGTCATACTGATGATTTTTCTCATTTATAGTATGCCTTTGTCTCAAACCATTTTCAATAGTGATTTCAGAACTGAATATTTAATTGAAAAAATTGTGGCGCCCAAAGGGTTAAAGCCTGGATGAAGTGACCACAGTTGAACGGGAGGATGGGTGGCATAAGAAAATACCACATTGTTTGCAAAAAAAGGTTACTCTTTAAGTCTCCCTTCTTTTTGCATTTTGAAACTCCACTTACTCTTTTTAAAACTTTTTTTTTTTTTTTTTTTGCAATATCCATAATTTAAAATTTATTTATTTCAGTACTTGTGCAATATTCCTTACCTATCTCAACATGTGTATACCACACATTTTTTAGTAGGCTGTACATAATTAATGTTTTATTCTATATTTTATTTCATTTCATATTTTTATGCTCAGATTTCAATTTTTGGGTAAGACACCTGACACTTATGCTTATATTTGTTCTTTCTTATATTTCTAACACTACCTGAATGGGGGTAACTGTATACTAAAAAAAAACAATTTCCCCCAGGGGATCAATAAAGTATTCTGATTCTGATTAAAGATCAGATAGATCAAAATGTCAATTAGTGTAATCTTTCAACTGGTCTTGAGATTTTGACCAAGAGTCTTTATTATACAATATATGTCTACATCTCATAATAGGCAGAAGGGAAGTGATTAGTTAATAAATTGTATCAGTTAAATCAAATAAACCTATTCACTTCCAACTGTATCACTGACAAGTTATTACTGAGAGTGATGACCATCCAACAGACTAAATAAGCCATTTCCAGACAAACTTTTGGTTCTTCTTTCATTTTTTCCACTGTGCTGATAAGAAGGAGTAAATTAATAAACAGGTCCCACAGCTCCTCTCTGTTATTGTGTGTATTCCCCACAGGTTTTCAGCTGCATTGCTTTCATTAGGTTGATAAAAGCACTGCACTGTGGCTTCAATGTTTGGGGAATAAGCATATCATAAAAGAGGAAAGTCTATTAATTAGATTTGTGCTCATTTGCATCAGTCGTGCCTACGCTCACACATTCCAATATTCTTTATAAATAAATAAATAAATCAGAAATGACCAATTTTATCGAGTTAGAGCGGACAGATTTAAACATGAGTGTCAGCTGCAGCGGCAGATAGCAGCCTGGTGTTTTTCTTAAGAAGGAATGTGTTTGTTAGTGTCAGCCTTGTGCTCATTAACACATTTTAGCTGCGGATTCAGACAGTTCACACTGCATGGCAATTAGATTGAGTCCCAACCCCCAGCTCCCACACACACACACACACACATATATATACACACACACCTATAGCAACACGTGTCCAGTCACATGTTTGTTTGATATGTTTAAGATATGCAATAGACATGTGGGTGCATGTGGGTGCCCATGCACGTGCACTCATCTGTAGATTAAGGTTCAATTGAAGTAATGAAATGAATTTGAAGACACACACACTTAGAAAATCAGAAGGGCAAAGACTCTTAACTCTTCTCCTTTCTTTCCCAACGTGTCGGGCGACAACTTCTCATCAGCTTTATTGCCTCTTTGTGTTCACAGAGGCATGTTGCTCCTATTTCCTCCTTCTGAGCATCCCTCCACCCTCAGTATCCCTCCCTCACTTTCTGCTTCTGAGCGCTTGCCCTTGCTCTTCTTCTACCTCCCTCTCTCCTTCCTTCATTCCCTCCCTCTCTCCTCCTCTTCCTCCCCCTCCTCCTCCTTTAGCTGCGCTCTCGACTGGCTTTCATTCCCCCTCACTCACACACTCAGGCAGCATCCTCCCCATCCTCTCCACTTCTACCTTCACACTCACCTCTTTGCACCTCCCTCTCACCGCTCCTCTCGCTTCCTTTTCCTTTTCCTTTCTTTTTTTTTTTCCATCACACACTAACACATATCATCTTTGGCATCTCTCCCCTGCCTGTTTCTCCCTCTTCTTTCACCCCATTTCTTCTATTTCTCTCTTTTCTCACACACTCAACCTTGCTGTCTCACGCGTACCACACACACTCATGCTGATTGGCACCCAAGGACAGAGCACCCTCTCTCCGAAACTGGCGACCGGGTGCTTTGCCTGCGTGTTTCTTGACTCTGAGCTCAGCTGAGGAAGAAGCTGAGGAAGAGGCCATGGAGCACAGTCACATCTTCTCTGTTTTTCCCCCCAACGGGAGCACCTCCGAGGTTACCCAGGGATGCCCCCTTGGACCACTGACGGTCATCTACTACAGCGTCCTGCTCTGTCTCGGCCTGCCCGGTAAGAAACATGCACATGAGTATGTGTTTGTTGTGTGTGTGTGTGTGTAACCACATCTCTGTCTGTGTCAATTTGCACAATTTCTAGATGAGAAAGTGCATTAGTGGGTTGCAGGAGTCATGTTTTGCATGTTGATCAGTTGAGCACTTGTATGTAGCTTTGAGTGAGAGTGTGTCATGCACAGCTGCTCCTGAATGTCACACACACACACACACTGTTGATTTGTCATTCTGACCTTGTGACAGTGATCGTGCACATGTGTGTACTTTGCATGTGCATGTGTGTTTGGAGTTTCTTTTCACGTGTCAGTTCAATTAGAAAAGCAGCAACTTCAAGAGCAGATCGTCTCCAAAACTCATCATTAACTGTAACTTTTGCATTTTTCATTTTTATCTGAGGTTATTGATGTTTTTGAGCGTGCAAAGTGATCGATGAAGAAAGACCTGTTGTTTGTGTGTGCGCGGGTGAGTGTGTGTGTGTGTTATATCAATGACCTGAATGAAGCGATGATGCTTCCCTTGTGTCTTTACCATCGACTGATGAGTCCATTCACCGTCACTGTCAGCCTCTATCCCACTGCGTGATCTATGAGTGCTCACCCCCGCTCACACAGGGAGGCAAAGTGATGTGTGCATGAACTTTATGTGTGTGATATGACTGTGTGTGTTTGTGTGAAAGAGAAAAGTAAGTGTGGGTGAGAGATAGGGTTATAGCAAATGTGGATGTCCAAAGGAAGAGAAAAGTAGTTTATGTGTACTGAAAAATTGAGGTTAAGACTTAAGAGTCCCCGTCACTTTGCAGAAATGTCTAATGTCAAATCATTCGATGGGATTTAAGGTTGAAAGAACAAACACAGACATGTATGGAAGCCTTGAGTGGACATGCATCCATACATGTTAATTGTCATTTAAAGCAATCTTTAAAAATCTGGTGAAGTTACCTCTTACTCTTAAGATGACAAAGTTTTTTTTTCTTGTCAACAATTATTGATTTAAAAAAAAAAATCTTCAGGGTGTCACACACAAAAACAGCCTCTACATCTTAATTTTCCATCAGTTTTCCATCAGTCTGCATAAACTGAAATGTTGATGTGTTTCTTCACTGGAGGACTCTGGTGTTGATGTTAATCTCTGGCTAAACAAAAGTGAAAGTCATTGTCTGCACAAAGCACCAGTGTTACAAGGAGAATAATATTTTAGGTGTCATCCCGAATCCCCAAAGAGAACCATTTTATGAAGAGGACAGTGATGATGTGAATCAGAAGAACCAATTTTTTTCCTTTTGATGCTCAGCTCTCACTGAGGCTTTCATACTGGCACGGTTCAGTCTCCAGTTACTGAATCCAGATTTGAGCCAGCTTTTGCGTTCAGACGAGAAAAAAAGTTAGTTCAGACCCTGAAAGGTTCGTCCAAAAATGTTGGTTCCAGCTTGGGAAACCGTGACATAGTCAGTGGGCACGTCTTATTCTTGGGCCACTTTCATTCCTCTTAAACTGGTTTGAATGTGGGCTGGTTCATTGAAAAAGCACCAAGGTTCTGAGACCAGAACAGAGCCAGCTCCAGAAGCAGAACCACGCTAATGTGAAAGTCCTCCGAGTGGCTCAGAGAACTTTGGCTGTTTTCCAAACTGCCTACTGATTTGGCAGAAATTCAGTTTGTAATAGACAGTATGTGAAAACTTGTGAGATCTGCAGTATACTAAAAATTCCTGGATGTCCTTCTGGAAATTTTGTCAGTGTGCAGCAGACCAGTCTGCCTGACATACTGTTTCCTACAATGCACAGCACTTATGCTGTTGGTCACTGAGGGGTTACTCAGGTTTAGGTGAATTATCATCACCTTGTGGAATAAATCAGCACAACTATGACACAATAACTCTAATGTTAGATGGTCAATAGGATAGAAGAGCTATGAAACTAACACCTCACTTCACATCATAAAAGAGGTGTTTACTTCTACAAAAGTCATAAAAACTTGTACAATCAATTGTTCACTTTTATGTGGTTAAAATAGACAGTTTTTCCACAAGCTTTAAAAAAAATCTGTCATTTCCACTTTTAATATCAATAAATAATAACTCATGGTATGAGATTAAAAATTCAATGTGGTGATTCTGCTGTAATAAAATTTCTATACCTTCACAAATTTCATAAAAACAGGGCCCTGAAATCATTGAAAATGATGAAAGGACCCAAAACCCACAAACAACAGATACAATTACTTGAAATAACTCCTCACTGAAATAATACTACTATACCTCCTGTTCTTAATTGTACTGGTCCACTGATCAATATCTTTGCATGTTATTGACTAAATACCAAAAATGAACCCATGGTTTGGTTTTCAAAATTTATGATAAAGTTAAACATTAAAAAAACATTATCTCCTCTTTCTGAAGCAGAAAGAGGAGATGATATTCAGTTGGGCTAATATGTGAGGCTACAAATAATAATACAAATTTGGAGCCATGACGCTTCTTCTTCAAGAGCCATGCCTAAAGAATCACCACCAAAGGACTAAGTGTAGAAGTCCCCTCTTGACCACTCAAAGCTCTCCACAGACAGATATATATCGGTAATCTATACATGTTTTTATGTAAATTGACCAGATGCTTTGTGCTGCCCTGAGGTCAGACTTTCTGTCTCGGTGGATTTGCTATGTTCATGTTGGCTCTGATCACAGCATCTTTTCAAGAAACTCTCTGAAAGAAGAGATGATGCACCAGTACTGTGGAATTTACAGTTGGGCTTGTATACCCTGGCAGAATTTATGATTTTTGATATGAAGCCATTTATTTACAAACTGTGTTTACTCTTTTTAAATTGTAAAGACAACAGAAACTTCCAGAATGACCCTGATTAAATGTTTACATACCCCAGATCTTAATACCATGTATTGCCCCCTTAACATCAATGACAGCTTGAGGTCTATTGTGGTTGTTGTGGATGAGGGTCTTTATTTCCTCAGGTGGTAAAACTGACCATTCTTCTTGGCTGTTCCTGCAGATTCTTGGTCTGTCTTGCATGAACTGCAGGTTTGAGATCTCCCCCTAGTGGCTCAATGATATTGAGGTCAGGAGACTGAGATGGCCACTCCAGAACCTTCCCTTCATTCTGCTGTAGCCATTGGCCGGTCGATATTTAATGGTTTCACCCAACGCTAATCATGAGTGAGGGAAAAGATTTTGTGTTATCATTCATAATCTCTAAAAATAAATGGCCAGGGATCATAAATGCTGCCAGGGTATGTACATTTATGAGCACAACTGTATGTAAAAAGTCCACGTAGAGCTTCTGTAGAAAAAAGGATGAGTGAATCAGACTCAAGTTTGTGATGTATCCTCTTTATGATGACTTGGGGTAACTGAAATGTAAGTTTAAAATGACAGGCTGAAATAATTGTTGTAATAAAAGTTAGCTTCTCTCGTTCCCTGAGCTTTAAAGAAGCATCAAGATGTTTTATGTCTTTAATTTTGTTTGTAATTTTTATGTCTTTGTAGGTTTCTGGTGTCTCAAAAGCCTTTTAGGTTGTGAATATAAGTGCATTACACATGAAATCTACTAATGAAAAATGAGGATCAATAAAAATACTCATGGATTAATTATTCCGTGGTCAAAATTCATCATTTGCTGAGATGAGAAAGCAAAAATTATGCCCTAATGTGAATCTAATTAATGACTCGTGTTTTGTTTGACCCACTACAGCAGATTAATTTATCCTCCTGACCTCTGGGTCTCCTTTCCTTTGATAAAAATTAGGAGCAGAACTTTAGCAGGTCTGGTTCAGACCAAATCTGCAATGCAAAGTTAAAAAGGGCTGCTGTATGCCAAGGCTGCAGTTGTTGCTAAACAGATTTGCAGTATCAGTAAAAGCAAAAATCTGTCTGTCTTGTCTCGGGTAATTAATTCTCTCACAAAGCAAATCCAGTCTCGCACAAGCAATTCCCTGAGCTGCAATTTAGACTTTTTATCCTCTTCTGCTGCTGCTGCTGAACTGTCTTTACAAATGTGATTGAATCTGTTTGTTTAATCAGTGAGCAACAATAACCTGCGAGTGTAATGCAATCCTACAATAGTCGTCTGAATTGATGGCAGCGTCGAGTGCAGCCGGTTGCTTTCTTTCGCGGCAGCTAGAGTTCGACTTCCTCAATCATTATGACACAGCTCGTTGAGTTCACGCTGAATCATGAATGTTTCATGAGCATGTGTGAGTAGTAGCAGCGTGATCTACACGAACACAACGCTCCCAGATGGATGGGAGGGTGCTACCCTGATTATCAGCCAGGGTTTCATTAGTTAAGGGCAACAGATCTGCACAGAGACATCGTCATGTCTACAGTTCTCACCCACTATGACCTTTAAGCTGCAGGGAGAGAAAGAGAAGGATGAGTGGAGAGGGTCACATCAAGAGGAGAGGATGGAGGGTGGAGGGTGGAGGGTGGAAAGAAGATCAAAGAAGGTGATGAGAAAGGAGATTATGCAGGTCAAGTTGCGGAAGATGATTGCACGTTGACCTGGGGAAATGATGAGCTGAGAGACCGAGATGAACCAGTAGCGAAGGGAGAGTTATGAGGAAGACAAGGGCACAAAGAAGACAAAGAAGAAGATGAAGAAAAGGAGGAGGAGGATCACAGTTATGGAGATGTGACCGGTAATAAAGAAGGAGCATAATAACAGCAGAGCCAGTGAAGTAGCACCCTTTGAGCGCAGAGTGGGGGAACAGACGACAGAGCCGAAACCAATTGCCACAAATTTTAATTAATCACTAACCCCTCCCTCCCTCTCCTTCCCTCTCTTTCTCTCTCTCTCTCTCTCTCTTTTCACACTGCTTGAGACTGAAGCAGACGTGTGCTTGAGCACCAAACAGAACCATAAAGAAAGTCGTTTCCTCCGTCACGCTGAGCTGCGAGGACTGCTCTTTGTACTGTACAGTCTGTTTCAAAGCTCTGGCTGCTAACGCGTTTACAGTTCAGTTTGTCGAGCAGTCTGGGGGTAATTTCGCGAGCTTTAACTGCTGGTTCAAGTGAGGTTGCTCTGAAAGCACTTTTTTCTTTTCTGCTTCTTCTTTTTCTTGGGTTGAACATTTCTCAACTCCATCACTGCTCTGGGTGCTTGTCTGGGTCATTCAACAAAAATTAAGACTTTTTCAACAGCAATTTCATGTCTAGTTTGTATTCTTTTCTTAACAACCAAAAAAGTGAAAACTTACCATTATAAATCAATATAAATTAGAGCTTAATCTATTTTCATTACCGTAATTTCCAGACTAAAGGCTGCTACTTTTTTCCCCACGTCTTGAATCCTGTGACTGTACCAATGATGCTGCTAATTTATAGATTTTTACAGGCCAATGAGCTTCATGCTGCCTGAAAACGCAAAATATTAAAGAAACGCAGAGAAAAATAACTGTTTCCATGGAAAGCTGAGTGGCTAAAAATGCTGTAGTTTGCATGCCAGACCTGTAGTTGGCGATATAACTGTAAAAGCCCTTTACATGACAATGGTTTAGGGGCTTAAGTAGAGGTGAGCTGAACATCTGGTGTAGATGTCTCAATGCTTCTTCACTGATTGCAGAAGTGAAGCAATAGATGCACGAAACAAAAAGTAGTAGTAGTAGTTCTCTGTTGGTACTCTTGTTGTTGTTCTGGTTGGCGTAAGGCCGATTCACAATGAAAGTGTACTCCACATGCGCAAAGTCAAGTGGTTACATGACATAACCACTGAAAACTCCAGTGTACCGTTTACATGGCAACAGTGAAATGGCATTTCAGTGAAATTCCACTCTGGAAGCCATTTTCTTTAGTTTATGTTGTAGGTCGGGTAAATCGCTGTTTCCGTGTAAACAAGAAGCGCAACAATACCTTTTCTGATTGGCTACCAGGCTACACCAACCTGGAACTTATAGACAAGTGCAACTTATATACTGTATATACTTTTTTTTTTCTTTTTAAATTTAGTGTGTGTGGCCTGTATTCAGTTGCACCTAATAGTCCGGGAATTATGGTACATCAAATAAAAAAAAAAAAAAAGCATTTTCTTCCTTTTTCATTACGAGTAACACCAGTGACACAATGTAACACGACAGAAGATGTTTTAAACATATTTCATCAATTTTATTAGTATTTTGCCTCAAAGAATTTGGCATTTAATGACTTATTTTATTGAAATGAATGTCTTTACCCACTGTTCACTGGTGTTACTAGCAAGAACAGTAACCCCGGTGACACATCGACAGACAAGATGGATCAGTCAAGATGGTGGAAACGAAACCAAACTTCTCAACTTTGAAAAATAGTCACTAATCGTACAATTTGATCAAATGTTTCAATCAATTGACTTTCCCCTTACTTCACACTCCATGTCACCAGTGGCACATCTTAAGTCTTCACGTCAAATTACTAGGTACTTCTCAAAATTACTAGTTAGTGCCCCCTACTGGCAACAGGAAGTCATAGCTTGTAGATATTGCTGCACATGCTGTGGCTGCTCCATGCATACCGTTTAGTGGGGAATAAGATGCATGCAGTTGTTGTGGAAGTTGATATTTTCCTGTTTTGAGTATAATATTAAATACCCGTAACACTTTAACTTGTATTTTAATCTATGAAATAGGAGAAAAACATTAATTCTAACTAAGATATGTCACAACAATAACTCGTTACCCAGGAGACATGCCAAATTCATGGTACTTACTTTGCCCTGCAAGATATTTTTTTTTTTAAAGTGCATTAAAACTGGTTTATGTATGGTTAAATAACAAAAACACGCTTCAATTACAACAAAACATGTTCATTTTGTCTCATTGTACGACATTTTTGACAATTTTTCCTAGTGAACAATTCTCCACAAAGCCACCATTTTTATAGAACGACCCCTTTAACTCTGCACCAACATTTCACACACCTGCTCAGCCTTGTGGTTGTGGCTGAAATAACTTGCAAAGCATTAAATGGGAATAAAACGTCTGCAATGCAAGATAGTACAGCAGAGCCCAAAGCTGCTTAGAGGATTTAAATGGTTCTTTGCGATTCTATTAAACAATTAGTCAGTCGTAAAGTGTTATTTCATTAGTCCTCAAGCTCTCATCAAAGTTTCACCAATACTTGCAGCATGTTGATGTTTTTTCTCAACCCTGCAGCTCCTTTTCTCAGACATGCTTAACTGTAGCCTATCATTTGTTTTATTTAACCATGTGTTCTCTGTAAAGTCATTAATCAAACTATAGAAAAGCGCTGTGCTTATGCCAAAATAAGACACCAAAAAGAAGTACGAAACCATTCAGCTTATTCCTGTAATATTTCAGAACTTGTATGTCACGTTTTAATCAGCAAAGTGAGCCTTCGCTGTAACTTTTATCACAAAAGCAGGGTCAAAATCAGACAGAGTGCCACTGAAATCTGAACTGAAGTACGATGAAGCAGAAAGAATTCAAAGTGAGGTACAAGGTCTTCACTGCAGCAGGTGTACTGGAGTCACCTTCAACTATTTTCATGAAAAGAGTTTGTGCACATTAAAACAAGATGGTTCATCTTGTACCATGGAAACTGAACGACTTTTTTTCAACGAAAGCATCAAAGGCATCATCACTTAAACATGTACTCAGAAAAACCCACAAAGACCTGTAGCAGTCAGTAGAAACAGAGTCATAATAAACAGGAGCAAAGGAGCAAATGAAGAGATGGAAAACTTAAAAAAGAAGTTGATGCAAGTTTTATTTTCACTCACGCATCTTTGGATTTGTTCATAAAGTGTCACATATGTTTTCTTTTCTACATATTTTCAAATCTCAATCTGACTTGAAAGAATCATCAGACCTTGGCAACATATGTTGAGGATAAATACTATCAATATCATACATACACACACATACACATGTCCATACATACATACATACACATATGCAAGCACACAAACATAAATACATACATACATACATGCACACATGCACACAAAAATACATACATACATACATACATACATACATACATACATACATACATGCAAACGTACTGACATACATACATACATATACACACTTAATTAAGGCAAATTTAGCCAAGAAAAATGGTTCACTTAACATGGTATTTAACTTTCCTTTAGTGGGGGTTTGCAACTACTCTGTAGAGAACAATTTGTCTTTACCTGAGTTAATCTAACAGAGTTTTATGTTACTACCCATACCTGAAAAATACATTCTTTTCAAAATAAAATTCCAACAACTCAAAATCCACCATTGTGGCTCACCCTTAAGTCTTTGCCTTGTTGGAGGTGGGATTTAGGCTCCTAGTCTTTAGTATGAACTGCTGGTGGCGATTTTGTGTTTTAAGTGTCACAAGTTTCATCACAAAACTTTGGAGTTAGGTTTTTATATTGGAAAACCCTTTACTTTTAACCTTTTTAAACCTGTGTTTTGAATTGCGCTCATATTATTTAAATTTTGTCATTGATGTAAAATGGTATTTGTTAGTGCACAGTTTCCTGTTACATCCTATATAACATAGCTCTCTAGTGTGGCCATCCCAAACAGAGGGATGTTCTCAAGCATAATGGGATGTAATCACTCTAGTGACTCCAGGGTCTCCTCCCAGTTGGGGGGAGGCACCCAGGAAGCTTCCTAATCAGATGTCCGATCACCCAAACTGGCATCTCTCAAGGCCGAGCCCATGAGTGAGGCCTTGTGTGAGGGCTGAAACAGAGTGATTGATAAATCAAAGCTTTGCCTTCAGGCTCAGCTCCCTCCTCAACACAACGGACCAGTTCAAGGAACAAAATCTTGCTGAGGCTTCTCTAACCTGTCCATCAATCTCACACTCCACTTTACCCTCACACAGAAACAATGCAGTGAGTGTGAGAATGGGGATATAATTCTATTGGAGAGTCAGGGTGTGAGTTTCTCATGTGAACATGCTATCGAACAAAGACGTATCCTCCCATTCCCAGTTATCCACTGGACTACGGGGGGAAAGGTCAGGGATGTTGGGCGCTAACGGCCCCTTGTTTCTCATTCCAGTGTAGGCCAGGTGTCGGCCGCTGCTTAATGAAGAGATGGGCCTCATTGATTTTCAGTTTGGACTATTGATCTGTCAATCTGCATCAACAGCAGGACATGCATGGAAGAAAGGGGGCGTGTCAATACACACTAAAATGTTTAAGTTCAGCAATCTAACCAAAGAAAGATCAGATTTTCAACACTAGTTTGTCTTCGGGATGCAGGTAGAGAGAGGAGAAGAAGTGAGCGTGTCAGCCCTGAAGGATGGAGACGAGTCAGAGGAGGTGAGAGGAGGTAAGAGAGGAGGAAGGTGTTGCTTTGAGGCATAAATCAGAAATACAGTGACACAGTGACTGAGAGTGTCAGTGCTGCTGAAAATGCTGCGAATGCTTCCACATGTTCCGTTTCATCAACATTAAGTATGGCTGTCATGCCTTTAATGGGACATAAATTTTCCTCCCTGCTTCAGATCAAACAATCTTCACCTTCATGTTTCTTTGGATTGAAGCTTCATAAAAATGTCTGGAAAGGATTCAAGAGCTGGTGTTAATTTTATGCATTGTTTACAAAGCCTTTAAATAGATGAGCTGAGTGTGTCAGTCTGCAGAGGCAGCAGCTTTGATTTAAGGAGAGTCATCTGCACTGAGTTTGACTCATTCATTCCAGTAGAAGCAACTAAGGTAACTTTTTTTTCATATGATTATCATTAAACTAACATGTGGAGTCAAAAAATGATTAATACCATGGAAGTCAAGAAAACCAGCATAAAGGTTGACAGACTGATTCTATGAAGTTATTTCTTAAAGAGTGATCAGTGTTTTATTTATTTATTTTTAATTTTTTTTTAAGGATTCAAACAGTTCCTCTGGTACCCCTGTAATGGCATGTTGTTGTTTTTTTTTTTTTTTTTTTTTTTTTTTGCAAAACTTATTTCAGGTTCTTTCCAAACACTTCATTTCAGCCACTGTCTCTTGAAGGCTCCTTTGCGCTACAAAACCCCGCTTCCCTGTGATTGGTCAGCCAGGGGCAGGGCAATTGATGGACCTTGGTGTTTGTGGCCCGCCCCCTCAACATGTCCAAAACCAGTTAAGTCCCACTTCCACCACGCGGTCTGATATGGATCAATACAGTTCGGTAGGTGATGGATCAATACAGCCTGATCCTGTTTGAGTCATTTTGACACAGTCATCACTTTTTTGCCTTGTACTCTAGTATATCAAACAACTTTTAAAAGCATTTTCTTTTTGAAGGATCTTATTTCCTTCTAAGAGCAACATGATGTCGTTTTCAGCCTTTTCTACCAGGAGTATGGTTTTATCAGGTCATATGAGTCAAACTTTAGTCCTGTGATTTTGTTTTTGAGGCTGAGCAGAATTGACCTCCTGGTTTGTGTTTGGGGCTTGTTCAGAAACACCCGCTTCATGTCCGATCTGGTACTTCAAGAAGACAAAAGGGAAAGGGTTCCCATCAGGAACAAAGTGCTCGTGACCTTTGAAGTAAGCTTTGATATTCAGCCCCTCTGCGTCCCTCGTCTCTCTTTCTTTGCTCCCACTGCCTCACTGCTCTCACCCACTCTTCTCTGTTCCTGTTTTTTTCTTAAGATCTGCTCCTCCTCTGCATCCCTCCTTGATAACCTTGATGCTGTCCTCCAACCACGCTTTTCCAAACACTTAATTTCTTTCTCTCAGCCTCATTGACCTTTGGATGAGCCGTCAAAGCCGAATCTTAATTTCCTCCTATTGATCTTTAATTGCTTTGCCAGCTGTCTTTGTTTTAGGAGGCAGAGCTTCTTGTTAAATTATCCCGACTGTGATTTCAAGAGAAAGCTTTAAGGCAGTGATGCAGGGAGGTTGCCATTCTCGTCCTGCTTCGCCACAGGTTTCAAGAGGTTAAACTGCACAGAGTCATTTGTGGACGGACCATCTGAACACATCCCTCCATTGGTGGGATGAGTCAGCCTCGTTACACACCTCGGCAGCACGCTGTGACTCCTCTTTTTCCACTAAACAACGTCAATGGCCCCTCGTTATATTAGAGAAGCAGCAGGGGTAGCAGGGACACAAAAGCACTCCCACACAAAAAGACAGAAGGGGCCAGTCAAACAAACACAGACACAGAACACAAGCAAATGTAGACAAATGGACAAAAACACAGCAGCTGATTATTCGTTGTGCAGGTCAACGCCATCTACGCTCAGCTGGAGAAAGAGGAAAGTGAACAAAGAGGGACATTTTACATGTGTCTCTACCTGAATGGAGTGAGACACGCACCTGTCTGCACATTCTGCTTCTGTGTATATGTTTTCCTGCTGTGTGCATGAGTGCGAGCGCCATAAATTGCCCGTCCCCTCCATGTGCCGTGTTATTCCTGCAGAATATTGAGCAGGTTCATCCAGTTACAAACGTACGTGCACCTTCCCCTGGACGACAGAGTGAAGAGCCAGAGTCAATTGGAATGAATGGGCGACCCGTTGCAGGCTGGTTGGAATTAAATGGAAATGTCAAGCTCACCAAGGATCCCCTTTGTTTGTCTGAAGAAGGCCCCCGTCACACCGGGGAGCCCACACAGAATAACAGCCTGATGGCGACAGTCAACACCTCACTCTCCCCTCTGTTTAGAGGTTTGTGGATGGAGACGGACACAGAGTGAGATACCTGAGGGTGAGGTGATAGATTAAAGGTGAGGTTGGAGCTGCAGGGTTTCCTATTGATCTCTTTTAGCAAATTTTTGGGGCAGCTCACAGCTGAGGTGCGAACAAAACACCAAAAAAAGAGGAAAAAAATCCTGCAAGACAAAGGCTACATTTCATACTTTCTTCTACATCTTTACAGAACTGCTGCATTTGAATCCAGGAGTTATGATTTTATGGCTACAGATATTATGGCACCACAAAGCTCATGATAATTTCCCAGCCATAATTATTGTCTTTGACTAAATTTGAACAAATGTATAAGTCTCACAACTACTTTGGGGTATTTTTTCATTGATTTGAGCACAGACATTTTAAAAGGAAGGAGTGAAAGAAAGAAAAAAACATGCACCATGCGTATGTTGGCTCCCAAGATGGCATTTGCGCTCTATGTTTTGGTTCCCAGGAGAACAGTTGATCACATTTTAATCAGCAAAAGGGGCAGATAAGTGTGTTTTATTAACCAGCAGGGCACTTAGGTGTGTGTTTTGGCTCCCTTGACAGTGCTTTAGCTAGCATTGGGCTCCTAAGAGGGCACATAAGTGTATTTTAGCTCCTTGAAGAGCACTTTGCTGCACATTTTGGCTTTGGTAGTTTATATTGCTTTTGCCAGCCACAAGATTTGCATGGCTCACTAACCTGGAGGGCACTCTTGTGTCTGTTTTGGCTCCCAAGATGGCACTTGAGCCTAAGTTAAGCTCTAACAAGGGCAGCTGAAGGTGTATTTTGGCTCCCAAAAACACCTTAGCATATGTTATGACCCCAAAGAGGACACTGAAGCTGACTTTTGGCTGCAAAGAGCACAAGAAGTCAGTTAATCTTTGTAATTAACCAGCAAAAGGGGCATATCAGTGTGTTTTGCCAACAAGCAAGGCACTATGGTATGTGTTTTGGCTCTCGTGAGGGTACTTTAGCAAGCATTGGGCTCCTGTGCTCCTAATACTCAACTGTATTTTAGCTTCCAAGAGAGCATTTTAGCACATTTCTGCCCACAAGAGGGGACTCAGCTGCACATTTTGGCTCCCAGGAAGGCAGTTTATAATGCTTTAGCCAGCCAAAGGGGCATATTGGTGTAGTCCGCTAACCAGGAGAGCACTTTAGGGTCTGTTTTCGCAACCAAGATAGTACTGAGTGCAATTTTGGCTACAAGGATGGATTTTTTGGCATGGCTTTGTCTCCCAGGGGGACACTTTGGGGCATATTTTAGCTCCCTTGAAAGCACTTTGGTACATTTTGACTCCAAAGAGGGCACTTTAGCTCTCATTTTTTAACAATTGAGCCACCTCTTGTCCCCCCCTCTGTGCACACCACTGGATCTGAGATTGAAAATATGTAAACTTTGGGACACAGCTGACGCCCAGACAGGCAGAACAGATGGAGAGTGGACGACAATCAGCTGAAACCAAAGAATTTATTACCTCGTCAGCAAAGCTGAACATGAAAACAATTTAACAGCGTTCTGTGTGTTGGACCAGGTGAGTGACAGCGTCAGGAAGGAGGGGACATGTTATTCAGCAGCCCCCAGTGTACACGAGCATTAGTTTGTCGAGACTCGTAAATTGCTTTGACATCTCATTTATGGTCACTGATCGATTGTATGTTAATGAATTGGTGCATCCCTAATGATCTGAGAGCGTTTGTGTGTGTGTGTGACTCTGCGTGTGTGTGTGCTCTGTTACACATGCTGCAGTCTAGCAAGGACATCGTCAGTCATCATGTGGAGCCTGCTTTGTAATTTGTAATCAGCTGATAGAGGCTGAGGCTTTGAAGTGTGATGTACCAGACTTCAAGCTGCCATATTTAATCCAATCCCAGATCTATTACCCCAGAGGGGACCCCAGAACACACACACACTCACACATGCACGTACGCACGCATGGACACTGACTGCTGCTAAGTGCATTGATGTCTCAGTGGTGGTATGGTACAAATCACTGTCAGAGCCGTCTTGATCAGAGAAAACAGATTGAACATGGCTTCTCGCTGTCGCAGCATATTTCACTAAAATGGGCTTTGTTAGCAACAGACTTGGATGGAGACATTATTGTTTGTTTAGGTAATTGAATCCCCACGGCATGAAATAGGAAAATTATTGATTTCTTAAATAATGCCTTCGGAGGTTTTGCTTCATGTCACACTGGCATTGAATATCCTTAATCTGCTAACAAGGCTCCTCAGAGAAAACAAAAAACTTCTCCACGACGAGAATAATGAGAAGAACAAACTGAGAGGACTTAATTTCCAAAAGATCAGAGTCAGCTTTCAGGAGCTGACAGTGAAAATCTTATGCATGAGACTCCATCCTTTAATTTGGACTGAATGTATTCACACCATATGTCTGGCACATATGGTGCGATATCACAAACCAGTGAGTGACATCGCTTCATCTGGGCTTTACAAACTTTACTTTTTAACAAGGCAGAATTATGTTTCCCTGGTGGGTAAAAACTACTTACCTTTTATCTTCAATATAAACATTACTTGTGTATAATCTCTACCGATCTCGACATTTTCTGAAGCTCCTGTGTCATATCTGATGTATTTTGCTTCCAGCTATGCACTGTGTGGAGCAAATAAACAGTCTGACTTATAGCTAAGTTTGTACTGACAGAAAAAGACACCTTCATCAGATATTGATTTTGGCACTCCATGAGGACGAGGCAGTAACTCCTGCTTTTGGCTGATTTTGAGCCTGAGGCTCAAAACCAAGAAAAAAAAACTGCTGATAAAAGCTAAAGAGGAGTAAAACAAAAGAAAAAAAAGTCCAAACTGCTTATCTTAAAGTCATCCTCTTGAAGTGTATTGTAATTTGAAATAAAACATCTCTTTTCACTGCTTTACCTCATAACAGTGATGTGCATGGAGGGTGTGTGGGGGGGGCAGTCACCCTCCCTTGAGGCCCAGCTGTTAAAAATATGTGCCATCTTAGGAGTGAAACACCTGCTTGAGCACCCCCCTTTGGTGCCAAAACTTGCACTAAAGTGCCTTCTTGGGAGCCAAAACAAAACAGAAGTGCCCCCCCTGGTTGGCGAACCACATTATTTTGCCCCTTTGGCTCGTTAAAACATAATAAACTGACCTCCTGAGAGCCAAAACAAACACTTAAGTGCCCCCTTTAGGAGGCACATATGTGCTTAAATGTCCTTTTGGGAGCCAAAACACATACCTATGTTTTATCCCTGGATGGCACACCACCTTAATCTGTCCCAAAGGCTGGGTAACACATAATGAGCTGCCCTCTTGGTAGCCAAACATGCAAAATTACCCTCTCATTACCCAAAACTTGTGTTCTATTGGGAGCCAAAATATGTGCTAACATGCACTCCCAGTTGGAAAACCATACTAATTTGCCCTTTTGGCTGGTTAAAACATGACAAAATGCCCTCCTGAGAGCCAAAACGTGCTTAAGTGTCCTAATGGAGCAAAAATGCATGCTGAAGTGCCCTCTTGGGACCTAAACGTGCTCAAGTGTGAGGAGCCAAAACACATGCCTATGTGCCCTCTTGGATTGCAAACTATCTTAATCTATCTCATAGGTTGGTTAACACAAAATATACTGCCTTTTTTTGGGAGTCAAAGCAAAAGTACCCCCTTGCCAAAACTTGTGTACCATTGGGAGCCAAACCATGTGCTTAAATTCCCTCCTTGTTGGTGAACCAATCAAGTGTGCCCATTTTGTTGGTTAAAACATAAACTGTATTTCTGGGAGACTATGTATGAGCTGAAGTGCCCTGTTCGAGCAAAGGTTACGCTAAAGTGTCCTGTTGGGATCCAAAACACATGCTCAAGTGTCCTCCTGGACGGTGAAGCACTCTAGTGTGCCCCTGTGACTGATTAAAACAGAATAAACTGCTCCAAAAGATGTATTGAAATGTCCTTGTAAGAGCCAAAATGTGTGCTGTAGGTGCCTTTTTTCTTTTTTTGCCCCTGCCCTCAAAACCTCTGTGCAGGCCACTGCTCTTTGGCCCAAGTCGTAACATGTAAAAGTTCCTTCAGGATAGTAAAATACAGTCACAATATGAGTTAAGTCTGAGTAGATGCATTGTGTTTGGAAAGCTTTGAGCATACACTGAACTTGTAAGTATATGCAGCAGCAGCAGGAGGGTGAGCAGGGGAAAGGAAACAAAGAAATAAGACGAGTAATGAGTCTGTTCAATTCGATTTCTGGGCTGCAGCTCCACGTGAGAGGGCAGAGAGCTGAGATGCAGGTTCACAGAGGTCAGGCACACCGCTACCGCTGCCTCTGATAAAAGCAGCAGTAGCTGTGGGATAAATTACATCCAGACTTTGTGTCCAGATTCTTCTCCGAGCACAGCCGCAGAGTTGTAGCTCCCCTGTTAGGCTGCGTTATTGCGAAGACAGCGAAGGAGTTTGAATAAATAAACCAAGGGACTCAAGGGAAACACTTGATTTTGAATACGTGGAGAGAGGGTATGAGGCTTTATATAGGGGAAATAGAGTAAAGATTGAAAAAGAGAGGCTGACAGCGAGGGATGGGGTGCCCTTGTGCTTTGTTTTGGGTGCTAAATTGCCAGAGGCAGGCAGGAGTGAGCTCAGCAGATTGCCCAGGCTGTGATGCTGCACATTGCCCTCCTGTTCTTGTTGTGGTTTTACTCTTTATTAGAGATAACAATTTTGCCACAGGGAGACACAGGTGCTGCTGGAATTATAGAGCAGGTGAACATGAAGAGAGGAAGCACGAAATGATACCAGGGAGGAGGAGCTGGGCTGACACCAGAAACTCTATCAGGGAACCACAACAGAGTGGGTCTCATCTCAAATACTATGTTTCATACTTTTTTTGTACTTCAAGTGTGACAGCCTGGTGACCACTAAGTTGGTAGAGTTGCGCTCTTTTGGATGAGAAACCCCACGGCTCTGTGTGATGGTTAATTCAGCATGTGGCTAAGTTTTAAAATCAGTAACCTGCCTTTCAAATTGGATGTTTAATTTTTATGATCAAATATCGGTTTCAGTATCAGTTATGGGCTAAATGAGTTATAAAATACCAGCATATCTGATATTGGCCAAAAATCCAAAATCATGCATCCCTAATTGTCACATTTCTACAACTGTTACCGAGTTGTACTGAGAACATGACTTTGGGAGTTTATCTTTTAAAAAGTTATCAGGTTTTTAATGTCATTTACTAATGTCAATGAAGTTCCTTGAAATGACTTGAATTGTGTATCTAGTAATGACTAAATTCAGAAAAACATACATATTTTACCCTTGTAAGTGGAGTTCTCATTAGTTGTTGACTTATCTTGTCAACACTTGCTTATGCTCCTAAAGGTTAAATACTCCCAATTACAGTTATGTATAGCTTAAAAGCTTAGGTTCATCATCAGGGGTCTGCAGCTGCGCTCTGTTTCCCAATTTTCAGTACACCACAGCCCCTCCCAGCTGTTTAGTGAAGCTACAGCTTTCAAGTAAAAACTGTAACCTAACAGTTGCACCATGAGTGAGGAGGGAACACTGTGAATATAAGAGCATGCAGTACTGTAGAAAGATCACTGATGGCAGCTTCATGGCATATACTGGAAGTCTGGGCACAGTTCACATAACTAAAAAGTTTAATTGTGTTATAGCAACTCATTACTTCAAACTAACCAGAGAGAAAGCTAACAAACAAATATTAATTGTAAAACTTTTTAGTGCACAATTAGCTATTAACTGGTGAAACAGCTGCCAGTACTTTATAGCAATTTTACTGTGTGTTTCTTTAAGAAATAAATACAGTAACTAAATGTAATTGAATTTACAGTATATTGCTGAATAAATGTAAATGTACTTTACTTTACTTGCATCAGTTTTACTTGTTCTCTGGTGTGTATTTACAGTATCTGCTCCATGGATAAACAGTCCATAACCATCTGTTTATGCTGTGATGTGCCTAACCCTCCAATGCACAGCAGGGTCTCATATCCACTGTGTTCCTTCCTTACTGGTGGTTATAGTAACTAATAGGTTACAATTCACGAAGGCATTCTGGGTGTAGCCTCTAAGCGCACCAAACCCCCTCCCAGCTGTTTAGCAGAGCTTCAGCTCACAAGCTTTTCCCAGAATGCATCTGTTAACTGCAACAAAACAATTATCGCAACTGTGGGTGAGGAGGGAACATGGTGTGACAGCAGACCCCTGACTGTGATCCTCAGCTGGAAACAGTAGATTACTCTAAGGAGGGCTATTTAACTGTTGGGAACATGGGCAGGTTTTAAAATGAACAGAATCCATCGCTAATGACAGAACTATACCGTTAAACCAAAATACAGTACATTACTGCTGTGAATTTACTTCAAAGTCTTACAGTGTGATTTAATTAAATGAAATAGAATGTTGAAAGAACTGAATAGTTTTATTGAGTTAAAATAAATGAATTGTTACAAATAATTACCTGAAGAAGTTAAGTTAACTAACAAGTCTAACTCAACCAAATTTTGACAATGGTTCACACAGGATATCTTATTTAATACAAATAACTTAGGTTGGTGTTGGAACAACAAAATTTATTTTTCAATCTAAGTTAAAATTTTAAGGCAGCCCCTTACATCAAATTTTCTACATTGAAACAAGAAGTTACACTTGACAATGTGGGGCTTGATGGTCTCCGACTCACTTTTGGAGCTAGCCTCAAGTGGTCTCTCATGTAACTGCAGTTTTTGTCACGTCAACAGTTGCTTTATTTTTGAGCTCTGGAGTTTAACCGGTTCATCTTTCAGGCTGCTATAACAGTAATGAAACTCTCCACAGACACTAAACCTGCTCTGTCCTGATCTCTGTGTTGGTTTCACCCACAGTTAACACCTGCTGCAGCTTTTTCAACTGCCTGTCCACTAACACTCAATTTCTCTGTTTCCTCCCCTGCCCTAACCTGAACCCATTTCTTTTCCAATCTCACACTTTTTCTTTTCCATCATTTCCTCATTTTCTCCCCCTATCCTCTTTCAATCCCCTTGCTGCATCCTCCCTCCCTTCTCTTCCTCCCCTCCCTCCCTCCCTCCTCTCCCCAGCTAACATCCTGACGGTGGTCATCCTGTCCCAGCTGGTGCTGCGTCGTCAGAAGTCCTCCTACAACTATCTCCTCGCTCTGGCGGCCGCGGACATCCTAGTTCTGCTACTTATTGTTTTTGTCGACTTCATCTTGGAGGATTTCATACTCGCCTCGCCAATGCCTCCTTTGCTAAACAATGCAGTGCAGGTGCTGGAGTTCTCCGCCATCCACACCTCCATCTGGATCACGGTGCCTCTCACTATCGACCGCTACATCGCCGTTTGTCACCCGCTGCGCTACCACACAGTCTCCTACCCAGCTCGTACCAGGAAGGTGATACTTGCCGTCTACATCGGGTGCTTGCTCTCTGCCGCTCCTTACTATTGGTGGCCTGAGTTGTGGCACAGCCTGCCTGGGATGGGTGGTGGCGGCGGTGGCGGTGTAGGTGGAGAGGACAACAGGAGAACCGTGGCCCAGCACATCCTCGTATGGGCCCACTGCACCACCGTCTACCTCCTCCCCTGCACCGTCTTCTTCTCCCTCAACGCCGTCATCGTTCGGAAGCTACGCAGACGCCGCAGCTGCTTCCGTCTGCGCGGCTACTCCACCGGGAAAACCACCGCCATCCTCCTCGCCATTACCTCCATTTTCGCCGTACTGTGGGCCCCACGTACCCTCATGATCCTCTACCACTTCTACTCCTCTCCTCCTGCCTCCCAAGGTGCCGGCCGACTCCTCCACATGCTCACTGATCTCGCCAACATGCTAGCGTTGCTCAACACCGGCGTCAACTTCTTCCTCTACTGCTTCATCAGCAAGCGTTTCCGCGGCATGGCGGCTAACGTCTTGCGAGCTCTACTCCACTGCCGGAAGCAGCCGCCGCCATTCTACGCCAGCCACAACTTCTCCATCACGAGCAGCCCGTGGATCTCACCAGCTAACTCGCACTGCATCAAGATGTTGGTGTATCAGTACGACAAAAATGGGAAACCAATCTGTATTTCCTCTTGAGCTTTCAGACACCAGCAGCAGCCGCCACCTACAGCGGTTTGGGAATATGTCTCCTTGGTGACCAGCTTACCCATGTGGGTCTCTTGAGGCTTGAAAATGTCAACATGCCCGGAGAGCACACAGGCTGTTTAGCTAGCGACAACAAAGTGATAGGCTAGCAAGGTGGGAAAGGAACCAGCAGGTTTTTCAAAAGCTGAGGCTGGTCCAGAGAAAAGTTGATCATTTCTTCAAGCAAAAAAAATAAATAAACAAAGCTACTGTAAGAGACTCAGTGAAAAGGGATCTCACCACCATCTATCACTGACTTTTATGAGCCAACGTTTGTATCAGTGATAAACCGACGACCGGATGAGTCCTTGGCGAAGCATCAAACGCCTGCTGACAGTGATTTCTTTACGACTCCTCACCGTCGCACAACAGCGAACAACCGGGCCTGGACCAGCTGGGTCAACTCTCCTTCGAGAGTCATTTCAAATAATCAAGCAGAGATTCAGTCAGACTCCGGGGCAGCAAACGTCTCACCTCGTAGGGGTGATTCACTCAGGCAGAGCCATCGACGGCGTGTCCATTGTCCACGGTTATGACTGTCTCTCAAGCACTTCAAAACGGCGCTGTCATCTCCTGTTTAATATGCAGAGGAGTCTCAAAGGCATGCTAATTTGGGCTTTTATGAAATGAATAGCCCTCATCTCATCCTGACTTTCCTCATCCTGACAAGTCACCTTCAAGTCAGCGCTCACGATGGAGGATACCCCTCATTCAAGCTTCAGATTGTCCTAGGATGAGTAGATACTCGACTAATTGTTGGTGGAATATTTATTCAAAGTAGACCTGACTGTTATTGTAGCTGCACAAAATCACAAGACAAAAAAAAATTAATTGGGGTTCGTTGGACTCCAAGGTGTCATTAACCTAGTAATCACATTTCCAGCATTAGGGGGAGGAAATTTCTGCTATAAGTAGATAGTCCTCCATTAACTTTTGATGGACCTTGATGACTTAGCCATTACCCTGATGAATATAATGAATGTATCTCTTTAACCCTTTAGCTTTCTGAGTGAGTGATAAAAAGAGAGAGATTGAGAGGATCTGTCACCATTCCCTTACAGTTTTCAGTGTTTTCAATCCCATAATGCAGCAGTGAATTTGATCTGAGGGGGAATTCACAGCTCAGCTCATTGTGCTATCCAGTCACATTTTGCACCAAAGCATGGCACATACATCAACTCCACCCGGATCCCGCCTGGTGACAAACCACATACACACTCTCAGCTCTGTATTAAGAACACATCGAGATCCGTGCACATCCATCCTCAGACGCCCTGAGGCATCTGCAGTGTTCATCTATTCAGAGAGAATGGAGCTTTGCCAAAGGGCAGTTTTCTGCTAATACCTGCCAGGAGGGATCAGGCACATCTGGCCTTTTGTTGTAATAGATAAGGCTTTAAATCTGATGAATGTTAGGTGGCTCTGTCAGAGCTGATAATGTCACACCCTCCAAACTCTTGTTTAATACTAAAATGTCTGACACATTTAAGAGAGTGTGACTGTAGCTCTTCATCTTACCTGTAAACCCGATAAACTATTAACAAGAAACTGACTCCAGCTGAAAATCAGAGCAAGACTTTTTAGTCACTTTGAGACAAAGTGGTGAGCTTTCAGATTTACGTCATGATCAGTGTGGGCTAATGTTAAGTGAGCAGGTTGTTGGGGGATCGGGAACCTTACAGGGGGATAAAATAACCCATTAACTATCATGCTTAATGCAGGCACTAATTTACCATACTTATGGTACATCACAGGAGCTTTATGTCCTAAAAGGCCACCATTGCTTAACTGATAGGAGAGATGAGCAGAGGAGTATTTCAAACTAGAATCAGATATTGCCATTTTTATGCTCTGTATCTTTAAGAAATCATCTAATCTGCACTTAGGGATGGGTACCATTCACATTTCAACTAACACCATACAGATGCCTGGTACCTGAGAATCAGTACTAGTACTCAACAGTACCAATTTCAGTACTTTTTTGTGTTAATGTGGTAATGAATATTAATTTGTGTAATGATGAACTCTCAAAATATTCTTATTCAGCATATTTATTTCTCAATATATAAACTTTGATAGATATCTCAGAACAACATTGAACTGTTTGTACTATAACATCAGAGTTGTTCCACAAATTTCTTCAGTATGAAAACCCTGAACTAAAATGAACTTCAACTTAATAAATTAACAGCATATACACAGCGTTTTTGTCTTGACAAAGCACAAATTAAAACCCAGCTCTATGTACACCATGCCCATTTACTGCGTGAAAAATGACCCACTCTTCCACTCCCTCACAGTCATAAGGATGTGTTTAGGAAACATGGCACCATTTGATTTTACCTGAATCAGTGCTCGGTGCTACAAACAGAATTTGGTCAGTACCAATAAAAATACTAAATTTGCTACTTATCCCTCTCCACACTTAACGTTTGTTTTGAAATTTGTTGCTGATATAAAATGAGTAAACTCCAAGGAGTTCATGACACTTTCAGATTGAGCTATGTCCATTGTAATATATATTTTAGTTGACGTAGCTATTATCACACGTCAAACTGCGCATTTCCTCTGTTCGATTATTAAAGCTCCCAAAGTAAGTTTTCCTGTTCAACCACAATCAGTCTGCAACAATCTCCTACTATTTATGAGCCCTTAAAAACTGCCAATGTTGCACCTTTTGAGGTGTTTTCTGCCCCAGGAACCACCTTCAGTTACGGTAGTGATATTCGATACTGCTGATTTCCTTACTCACCCGATACTGAGTAAAATTCAGGCTGGCATTAGCGATGCCAATTCTGATTGTACCAATTAGACTGGTGTAAATATCAATGGATATACATATATATAAAAATGTTATTTTTCCCAGAATTTTTCGAAGTTTCCCATGGCTTTTTTTTGTTGCAATTGCTCCAAACCATCTAACAACACCTTGTCTATTTAATTCACTTAAGATTATCAATTCTTTAGAAACCTCACCTAAATATATGTAGGAGCTGAAGTAGCTCCCTACATGACTCTGTTTACACTCTATCATGGTGTTTTCGGACTGAGTGACTGACTGAGCAGTGTGCTGCTGTGATTACGCATTATGAACTTACCCAGGTAGAAGAAAAAGTAGTTCCCAACAACCATGTGTTTCAGACAAAGGCTCAATAGTTTAGTTTCTCTCCAATGCGTCCCTATTGATTTTTAGCATTACTTTAAATTAAAAAAAGTATCAAAAGCACCGATATTTTGATTTGAGAATCGATGCTGGAGCATAAAGATCTGGTATCAGTAGTATCGATATTTCAGTATCGTCCTGCACATTACTTTTTAACAGTCTCTTCTCTACTGTTCTCATCTTTCTGCTGGCTTCCCTTCATAATCAACGGCAGGAACACAAGTACAAGTACATTTAGTCCTCTTATGACTCTGCGGTTGGATCTGCATCTGTGGTTAACAATAGATCGCAGAGCCAGAATGACCAGTGGCTTCACTGGCAATAAGTCTTAAACAACCAAAAAGTCTCCAGTAGAAAAGTTGTGTCAGCTACAGACCAGGTTTGCAAGCTACTACTATGTGTCCATCCATTTGAGTGGAAACAGCATGTCAGGGTGATTGGACATTGGTGGTAAGAATAATTTTACCCAAATCTTTCGCAAAACTAAGAAGACAGAGGATATTATAATAATAGAAAAAGGCAGTACCTCATAAAAAAACTTAAAAAAACTTCTCATTTGCTAAATCTTATCAGCTAAAACCATCTTGTTACAGCTCTTCTATCTCTGCCAATCACAAATTGATTTTCCTCAAAATTACAAATCAAATACAGAACAACTCATCGCTTTTAGCTTTATTTGTTTCTAAAGTGAAATAAATTCAAGGTTAATCTTCTCAAGAGTCCCTGATTTCCTTTGAGCATAGTGTGTGTGTGTGTGCGTCACTTCCCATCACACAATGTGGTTAAAGACCTTGTCGGGAAGCTGCATGTTAAGTGTTATATGAAGGGGAAAAACAGCCAGTGGGTCAATAAGTTGTAATCGCTGCACAAGATTCTTGACCTACAGGCTCAGAAGGAGGTTACTTTTCATTTAGCGGAGCGGCTCTGATGTATGTGTCGTAATCCTGATCAATGCGGCCAAATGAGCGAGCCGATCAATGAGAAAGTGAGATCACAAAAAAATGATTTGGACTCCAGGCGAAGGATCAATGTTGCCATGACAATTATCTCATGTGTTAACCATGTCCAGTGTTTTCAGCCATGTTAATGTGACATTTGTGCGAAGAAGCTGCAGGCCTCTGGAGGAAGATGCATGCTGGGAAATCAAAGGGTAGGGATGATTTCGGGGGCTTGAAGAGTGTCACATGTAGGTGTGCCTTTGTCTCCCACGTGAGGCCCCGCGGAGCAGGTGGGAGGGGGCGTGTGTGTGTGCGGTGTGAGGTGTGTGAGTGTGTGTGGATGCAGAGAAATCCTCCACCATTATGAGAAAAAAATCCCAGATATTAAAAAGATAAGTGAACATAAATCAATCTGAGGGTAAAATTGTATCTTCTCCCTCACACATCCTGCTGTAGCGTTTCCTCTCCATCTCTCTCTACCTGCTACAGTGCGTGAGTGTGTGTGTGAAGGTGTGTGTGTGTGTACATAACGTCTGTGTTAGGCAGAAAGAAGCTGTAATGCAGTATTTGTGCCATATGAGCTGTAATGTATGAGTTAAAATATGTATTTATACTCAGAAATGATGAATATAATTACATAGAGCACAGTATTATAGAGATATATCCATGAATGTACAACCGAAGCTTGAAGCATCTTTGTTGGTATTTTTGGGATTGTGATTTTCTACACAGTTCTCTTTTTTGAGCAGTCTTTTACCTTTCTCCATGGCAGTGTTTCAAACTGTATTTTCTGATTGTACTGGAGTGATTATAGGCTTGCTTTGTTCAGTTTTTCCTCCTAATGAATGTATTGATCGTATAAAGAGTATTTATTACCGTGCTGTGAGACAATATGCAGAAAAGTATTGGCTGATATGAATATTTTTGGTTAAAGAAATAAAGAGCAGAACGTCCAAGGACTCCAGAAAGTGTGTTGATGAGAATCTGTTTCAAACTTTATTTAAGATTTAAGAAGAAGTATGTCTGCACAACACCAGCCCTTATCAAATAATGGTCCCGGTGCAGAGTCACTTTCTATCACACCACGTCTCCATTTACACTGACAGATTGAAAAGAACATGTTTTGACACTAGATTACAAAATTCCTCATTAAGATTTCAGCAGGAGCGTATCTAATCCACTCATATCTGCTGTCAAATAATACTCCCACTGGTGACAAGTGCCCAGGAATCTGCTGTGTGCATGCAAAGGGAAGTTTAGTCGCACATCTTGATTGAAAACACTTTTTAATAATAAAGCAAATGCAGACTAAGAAGAGCAAAACATAACAGAATAAAACAAATCGTGACATGGCTAGTTCAAAATTAGCCTGATCTTTTTTATGCATTTGCTGAAAAGTTTCAGCATAAAAAAATATTTTACACTCAAGGAAAATTAGGTTGTTTGGTTCAGGGATAGATGACTATTTATTGAGTTTTATTTCAGCTAATTTAATGAACCATTTGAGCAGCATTGTTGGGGTAGTTGTACAAAAAAAGTAATGCATTACTTATTACTGGTGCTTATTTTTAACTAGAGGGGGAAGGGGTGGGGCATTTCCTTTCAGCAAATGCAGGATGCTGAAATGCTGAGCATCGCATGTATAAATACTCAACATTCTGTTTGTTACAAGCAACACACACATGCAAACATGTCTGATACAATATTTTTAAACAACAACAAACAACATAAATGAAATTTTCATGGAATTTTCCGTATTGAGCCTTATTGTCATGATATAAACATTTTTATAGGAAAACATACATGCAAATCTGCCCGATCCAACATTCGTAAATGACACCAATCCGTTTTTTGAGATTAACTTTAATGGTTTCATCAATTGCTCACCAAATAAACAGAATTCTAGCCACTATTTTATGGACAAAAACACAGATAGGTCGATGAAAGTTGGTATTCATACACCAAGTGAGAAAGCTAGTAGCATAAGCTAGGTGTCTAACTTAAGATCAGGAATTGACTTTTTTTTTCTAGCTAGCTAAGTTAGTGGAGGCAACGTAATTTATTGAAAGTTTCACAAAGTTGAGTTAGCTAGCTATTATTACAATTCACATTTTAACCAATGTTAGCTCACTACAATACAAATTACTGGAGTCTGTCAATTGTTTTTTTCTGGCTATTCTAACAGAAAACTGGCTAGCTAACTGACCAGCTACCCTCAAAAACATTTACCTCACTGATTTCATCAAAACTTTCCTCTACAAGACTTCAAATCCTTAGACTCAAAATTCAGAGAAATGGTCTCCGTGGAAATGCTGTAGGCGGGTCAAACAGTGATTGATGATGATCAAATGTGATCTGGATTGTTTGTGTGTGACTCATGGTCCACAGCTAACTTTGCATTTAATTATGTTGTTTCAACCAAAATCATTTTTGAAAACCTCATTCAAGTTGATAATAAGAAAAACAAAAAAATTTCCCAAATTTTCAAGCCAAAAGTTCTTGGCACCAAAACCCTGAAAATTCAAAAATTCCAATGTAAATTTTCAGGAAACTTTCTAGAAACTTACCAGAAAAATTTCCCATCCTTTTGAAACCCTAATCACATACAATTAAAGAGCAAGTTTTAGTTTTGAATGACTCTTCTCGGGAAGCAGAAAATTCACACACAGCCAAAGTAAATATTCACAATGCCAATATGAAGCTGTTGGACAAAAACTCAATAATGATTGGAGAACAAATCCCGCTGTTTGTACAGCATTAAGACGGTGCTCGCTACACAGCAGGGTGTTTGCCTCAGACACACACACTCCACCTGCTTGTTTATTACAGAAGATAATGTCAATATGATCCCAGAGAATCAATACCTGCAAGGTGACCTGACTTTCAACACGTCCTAAACCCACGGCAGAGCGTGTAAAACGGCTCCAGCTAAGTCCAGCAGTAATGAGCTGCTGTGAAGTCAGTGTGTGTGTGTGTGTGTGTGTGTGTGTGTGTGTGTGTGTGTGGGTGTATAAGTGTGTTAACAGTTTACTATAATCCAGGGGAATATGCTGTTTAATGCAGCAACAAAAGCAGGGATTTGTTGTTCCCAGTTTCAGTTCTGCGGTAACAATCCAGGTGGTAATCCAAAGATCAGAGAGGGCGATGGGCCGGGGGGGCGGGAGACGATAAAGAGACTGGCTGCATGGTAGGTCCACCAGAGCCTGCAGAACGCTGATAAGGCTGAGGCGACCAAACGTCCTCTTTTACCCAGACGTGTCCTCCTTCTTGGTCCTAAAACTATGTCCATAAGAATCTTATAGAATCTCCCAATATATCAGGGTTTCTTCATTGATATTTATAATGAAGCAAAGCTGCACTGGGCTACTGTTATTATTCTGATGCACCAACCTGTCAAAATGTTGAGAATTCAGGAAAATGTGCACTGACTGTTTGTGCTGTGCTCTCAGACCAAAAATGCTGAAGCAGAAATGCACTTTTACAGACAAGCTGCAGATTTACAGTAGTGCCCCTTTTTTCCTCGTGGTCATGACTGACTGACCGCATACTGTCTGCAAAGCTGGCAGCTGAAAATTTAAGTGCCTTGAAACCTAAATTGAACTGAATCAAGATTTTGAGGCAATAAATTCAAAGCTCAGTTGCTGAAACAGTCAAAATCTTTCATGAACTATTGACAGTCTGGCAAATATATAGAATTTTAAAAAGATATATATATATAAAATACAAAAAATCATGGCTACATTTTCAGCCACATAAAGAGGATACAATTGACAAGAGGAAAAGTTGCTCCTTTAGAGCAGGAATCTGATATATCTGTTCATAAAGCCAACATTAACAAACATTTCATAAACTTGAACATGTTTCTCAATGAATGTGTCTACTGACAGCCAAAATCAACCAAAATATATATCTGTAAATACATACCAACACACATACGCATACAGTTGTGCCCAAAGGTTTACCCCCACCCCCCACCCCACCCCAGCAGAATTTCTGATTTTTTTTGGCTTTTTCTCTGAAAATATGAATGATAATACAAAATATTTTCCATCACTCATTGTTAGTGGTTGGGAGAAGACATTTATTTAAAAAAATTAATTTACTCTTTTAATTCATAATGACAACAGAAACTTCAAAAATGACCCTGTTAAGAAGTTTACACAACTCTGGTGGTTTTGACCTGATAAATGTGCAAAAGTGAACACAAATGTGTTTGAATGTCTACTAAAGGTAACCATCCTCACCTGTGATCTATTTGCTTGTAATTAGTGTGTGTGTATAAAAAATGAACAGGGTCATTTTTGAAGTTTCTGTTGTCATTATGATTTAAAAAGAGTAAACACTGTTGTTTGTTGATAAGTGTCTTCACACAACCTCTAACCATGAGTGATAGAAAGGTTTTTGTGTTATCATTCATATTTTCTGAAAAAAGGCCTAAAAAAAATCAGAAAAATTTGCTGGAGGGGGTGTAACATTTTAGGCACAACTGTACATACATGCATACATAATATTTACACAGAAGTTGAGATTATGTAGAAGAGTCTCTTATCCAGTAGGTAGAGCGAGGTAAGTGCTGACAGGAGCCCATAGAACCTCAAACACATCCAGTTTCAAGTGGAGTTGCGCTGTTATCTTTTCCATTAAGTGACATGTTTTCAGCCTTTCTTTCCATTGAAGAAGGGTGGGAGATAGAGGTTGAAGATGAATTTGGGTAATTATTTTCCTTGTTATGAGACAAAGGCTGACTTTTGCTGACTTTTCCCTCATTTTTATGAGTGTTCCTTCCAGTTTTTGTTGTTTTTTTTGGCCATTTTAGTCACTTTTCAATCTTTTTTGTTACTTTTGGGCAATTTTGTGCAGCTTTCTGAGTATTTCTCAAGTGTTATCCCAATATTTTTTGCAAATTTTTGCTGCTTCTTTACCATTTTTTGCCACCCCAAACTTATTTTATTGCTGCTTCTTGTCATTTTTTGCCATTTTTCACCACTTAGAGTGTTTGTCTTACAAGGCTTAATTTGAACAATTGGCTCATTATCTGAGCAGGGTTGAGTAACACTGGTGTAGAGCATAAAACACCTATTGCAAAAACGTTTATCTGGTATTCTGACAGGTTAAAGAAATATTTCACTGTCTATGATCAGAACATTGCAACAGGTCCCATTCATGATGTAATCTAATTAATTAATTGCCCAGCCCTGCCCTATACAAGGGTCTGGTATCTCCATTGTAAGGGCCTCATATATGGCAATTCACTGTAATTTGGCCCCTGACAGAACACTCCAGAAGGATCTTCGATGGATCTCTTCAATGTCATTTTCAGTGTTCCCTCTATCATGAGGCTTCCAGAGGAGAACATTTGTGTCATGACAACAGCACTGATTCAGCCAACACTTTGTCCCTGTCATCGTCAGGACAAGCGAGAAACAGAGCTAACATGAGAAGGAACACAAACACAGGAGGCGACACCGCTTTACGTGCTCTTGATCACCTCTAATTGGAGTTTAAGTAACATGAGTGTGTCATCTTTTCAAACGCCCCATGGTGACATCTGCAGGCACAGACAGCCAATCAGCACCCTGCTCATATTCACAGTCTACCAATCCTCAGCGTACCGAGCTCATGACAAGCCAATTAACACCTCTTTCTTTCTCACACACACACAAACTGACTGTTAAGTGACATTTTCCTGCATAAGCAACCGTGAACAAAAGCATCACTGTGTCTGTTTTAGTGCCAGCCCGCAGCTGTCCTCTTCCAATAAATCAACAACAAAGTGTCGTAGAAACTGAGGTCACCGCTCGTCACATCTTCACCGTGAGATAAAGTAGGTCCATCTGATAAATGTCCTGTCAGCCTGTAAACGTCTCTCATGTGATGCTCACGCAGCAGACGGAGAGAGGCAGAAAATGAGAGAATGAAGACAGAAAGATTGAAGGACAGGGAGGAAAACAGCAGGCATGTGTGTGTGTGTGAGTGAGCGTGTGTGTGTGTGTGCTGCAGTGATAGAGATGGATGAGCCTGCCCGCCGCTGCTGTGATTGTGCTGCTGCTGATTGAGAATGTGTGTGCCAGTGTGTCCATACATGTGAGGATTTATTTATTTATTACTTCAGGCTCCTGTGTGCCAGGACAAAGGTGAGAGGAGTGTGAAAGAAATGTTACGTCCCTCGCAGCACCACTGCACGAACATCTCTACATCTGTGTCAAGGGTATAAATTAAACATCAAAGAAGAATTATAAATCATCTTATGGATGGAAAAAGAGTCTTCAGGTTTTTACTAAAACCAAAGGGTAAGAAAGTGAAGTCTGATCAGACTTTTTGGATAAAATGCAAATAAAAGGTCATCTAAAATTCCATCAGAAGCAACAGCAAATCAAGACTTGACCTCTCTCCAGGGTTTGAACCAGTTTGCTGAACTACAACAAAACCAGAAACTTTCAAAATTCTTCAAAACTCCTCAAAGTCCCTTTAATCTTAATATGATTAAAGTCCAAAGTTACTGTAATAATTTTCATTTTGATCACATGCCATTTTCCTCTTTTGGCACACTGTAGATGAACTGCTGCAGTTCTTCATTCTCCTTCTACCTACATGATGAAAAATTACATCACCACTGCACTTTAGGCACATTTTACTTCGAAAAACTGTCCGATTGCTCAGTTGACAGGCTAGAAGTAATAAACATGTTGTGTTAAGGAGAAAATATCACTAAAGTACTTCAAGTTTGAGCTAAGCACACAGGTCCAGCTAATACGACTGATATCAAATGAAAGTGAGAATCAACACTGACCTGAGGATGAAACAAAGTTGTATCTACACATGATAGTCCGGGAGAAAGTATCTGATTAGTTTGTAAAAGGAGAATTCCTTTCACTTTTGGTGGTTTGAGTAAGAAAAGACAAACAAACAGCATGAAGGCAGAAACATAGATGTGCGAGCTGATTCCTTTCATCGTCTGGGTATTTCCCAGATGGTGTGTTAGTTTGATGGAGTGCAGACTGACAGAAGGCCAAACCACATGGATGTGTATGGATGTTGCAGTTCTCCTCACAATCACGTGAGAAAACGACCTCAGAGGTTGAGCAAAAATTGTTTTATGTGAGGCAAAGAAATCAAGCTGATGAATCACATCAACACAAATCAATGACACATCACCTTCAGTGTTTTGCTATTTCTGCACGTTTATTTTCATCAAACCATTTGCAGTCTCCTCAGGTAGGAACATGTGCGATGTTTTGTTGCCACTTTGTGCTACTTCAGCAAAGAAAAGCTGTTGAGCTCCTCTCCTGACAATTGCAGCGCGGCTTCATGTAGCACTCATGTGTTTCCTGTGATGGAGGGATGATGAATCCATGCTAATCCCGTCCTTTCATCACACCTCGTCCTCCTCCCCAGCTGCCTCGCCTGTGGCTGTGAATACCTGCCTGTTTTTTAATGTGTTACCTCCTGTGTGACCCCCTTTGCTTTCATGCTCTAACCTCAGCACCACACAAACCTTGATGTCGGCCTCGTGGTCGTTTCGGGTTTGCTGGACGGGAACAGAACTACAGACACAAAAGATGACCTGTTGAAGCGCTTGTGTCTGAACATATTGTTCCCTTTCTTTGTTTATTTTTGCATCATAAAAGATTGGAGGGTCTACGGAGGCCCTGAAGTGCAAATCACAACAGCGAATGAGAAAACACAACGGCAAATCAGACAACACAACAATATTAACCAAACTGAAAACGGTAGGAACTCTCAGGTGGCATAAAATGCAGCTGATTGGATTATTCTGGACTTTGACCCTGACGTACAGCAGCGCCAGACAAACAGAGAGAAAGGAACAGGCCCAATGTTTCACCAAAATTGTGGAAAAGAGTTTGAAGAAGTTTCTCTTGAGTTTTCTTATTTCTTAATGTTGTGTTTTCATATTTGTTTTCGTGTTTTCTGATTTTATTGCTGGTGTGTTTTCTAATTTGTTGAGTGTTTTCCCATTTGTGGTTGTTGTGTTTTCTATTTTGTTGTTGTGTTTTCTTAGTCATTGTTGTTGGTTTTTCTTATTTGTTGAGTGTTTTCTCACTTGTGTTTGTGTTTTCTGATTTGTTGTAGTTCTGTTTTGGTATTTGTTGTTGTTGTGTTTTTCTTATTTATTGTTTTTGTGTTTTTTGATTTGTTGTTGTTGCATTTTCTTATTTGTTGTTGTGAATTCTCATTTGTTTTTGTGTTTTCTGATTTGTTGTAGTTGTGTTTTGGTATTTGTTGTTGTGTTTTTCTTATTTGTTGTTGTGAATTCTCATTTTTTTGTGTTTCCTGATCTTATTGTTGGTGTGTTTTCTTATTTGTTGTTGTGCTTTCTTATTGTTTGTTACACAGCAATAACAAATAAGAAAACACATCAACGACAATAAATAAAACACAACAACAAATAAGGAAACACAGCAACAATGATTAAGAAAACAACAACAAATAAGGAAACACAACAACAAGGATTAAGAAAACAACAACAAATAAGGAAACACAACAACAAGGATTAAGAAAACACAAAAACAACAATAAATAAAACACAACAATAAATAACAATAAAATTCTGACTTGTTGTATTTCCTTATTTGCAGTTATTTATTTATTTGTTGATGTGTTTTGTTATTCGTTATTGTTGTGTTTTCTCATTTGCAGTTTCATTTTTATGATTGGTTGTTGTGTTTTCTGATTTGCTGTTGTTATTTTTCTTTGTTCTTGTGTTTTCTTTAACATTATGTTTTTTGATTTGCCACTGTGTTTTTTCTTAATCATTGTTGTCTTTCTGATTTGCTGTTGTGTTTTCTGACTTGTCGTTGTATTTTCTTATTCGCAGTGGTTTAATTATTCGCTGATGTTTTTTCTTAGTTGGTGATGTGTTTTTTGATTTGTTGTTGTGATTTGCACATCAGGGCCACCATAAGGAACAGAGGTGAGCATGTAAATGTAATCAGAGGATAGTCCAGGATTCAGAGCACAACAGTATTCCCCACAAACACCTGATTTATGATGGATTTATTCTGCAGAAAAACACATTCAAACAATACTTAATAACTAAAACCAGCTGCTCACATTCAAACTGTATCACATGGACACATGGAAGCTCAGACTTCCTCAGTGGCAGACGGTGGGGAGGTGAGAAATTATATTTTTAAAGAAAGCTGGACATATGGACACACCTTTAATGAGACATTAGTTCCTCCTGCAGCCCCTCGTTGCCATGTCAATTCATCATCTCTCTCTTTTCAGTCTCCCCTCCTCTTCCTCTGGGTCTCCTTCAGGTCACACTCACACAAAAGGAGCAGCAAATAATGGATGAGGGTGTATTACTCCACCATCACCTTTCTTTAATGATGACCTCTCTAATCTCTCTGGCTCTCTGCTCTTTTCATGGTCAGAAGCCATTTTCTCCTTCATTACATCGCAAACACGGTATACAAATGCATTAATAAATTAAAGCAGCACAATCCACCAACAGAGCCGTGTGTAAACGTGTGTAAACAACATGTTTGATGGGCAGAAACAACACGAGGCAACAACCACCAACATCATCACATCATTATGACTGAATGTAGTGATTAAACACTTCAAATTAAACCGGAGCACGTAATAAAGTGGATGATAAACCAAACCTGATGTCCAGTTTTATGACCAGAGATTAAAATTACGAGCATTGAGCAACATTTTACATGTGCAGCTGAAAAGGTTGGCAGTGCAGGGAAGATTTCAAGGTGATTTTCAAGGGCTGTTAGTGTAAATGTTTCAGCTAAAGTTGAACTGTGGCTTCGACGGCAAAGTTTTATGTAGTGATAGTTCGCACCAGGGATGGCAATAAAAGAAAGATATGAAAGAAGTACAAATCAGAGAGGCTTTTAAAAAACTAGGGATGTCCTGATTCAACCTTTTCACTTCTGATGTGATACCCAGATTGATCCAATAAGATCTCAGCATGAATGGTGTGAGATTCAGCTCTATTTGTAGGTTTTCAAGGCTTGAATAAGTCATGGGGTGATGTTAAAAGTTTAAATGTATTAAACTTCAACAGTTCTGTGCCACCACAGGAAACTTGTGCGAGACAAGTTTTGTACTCAGCTGCAGCTCAGCTCACTTTTTGGACGTTTTTAGGAAAAGATATTGTTACACAGCTGACATCTCTCCTCAGTACACACTGTAGTTGCGATCACATGCTGGATCCAGGCGCTGCTGGATAGAAATGCTGCAGCAGAGTCTGAAATGGACCACGTGTATCTGAGTCTTTATCTAGCAGATTTTAGATGCAGGCAGATATGATTCAATATTCATTTTTTTTGCTGATATCAGATCAATATCAGCTATCACTATAGGATTGTGAAACCCCTAAAGAAATCCTCTGACTTCTAGAATATTAATAACAAATTTTAGATTCACAACTGAACATAAGTAAATAACCTTCAGCATGGAACTTCCTTTTCTTCTCTCCTTTTCTATCAGAAGAAATAGTAAACGTGGATCAACAAGACAGTGGGTTTGACAGCTTAGCACAATGTGAACACAGCCATCAGAGTTTCAGAAAGAGAGGATTCTGGGGCACAAATGGCCAAGTGGATAAGGTCGCTCACCATGAGGTTTGACCTTGAGTGGGTGGCCTGAGTTCAAGCCTGAGTTCTCCTCCTTTTCTGCTCTATCCACTATCCTCCTCTGTCAATTAAAAGCATTACAAAGCCCAAGAATTGATAATAATGATAATAATAATGATAATGATTATAACTCTAAGACAGAGAGAATCTTTGCCTGGAAATGGTTTGGTTCAACTATGCCTGGATGGTACTTTTCTTCCTCTTACTTTTTTTGATTTTATCAACATCCAATGCAAACCAATCTCTACTAGTGGTGGGCAGATGGATCGAAAAATATGGGTATATGAATATTAACATTGGTATCAGTATGGTATTGATCAATACTTGTGTGATGAGATGCATTCTTAAAATTGTCAGTATTCTGCTGATTTCATAATCATAGTTTTGTTCTAGCTCAGTCAGGCGTATGTCCCATACACTACTCCACTTCCTTTCTGAATTGGAGCCTCCTTTCAACCACACATACCGCACACCAAACACTCCATCAGACCATATGGTCCACTGGCTTTTCCAAGAGTATCGTTGCACACTTGTTCCATCTCAAAGATCATAAATTTACCCAACCTTGCTTCAAATTATTACGTTTTTTTTTGGTGGGTCCTTCCCAGGAGCTACAGCGGGCTCCTTCTCATAGCTTTCCCAAGACACCTGTGACACAAAAGCACGTTCGCATTTACTCATGTAAATAAATTGTTTCGATCCCATTTTGATGTGTGGTCCTTGCTTGTGAGGTGGAGCACTTAGCAGAATTTCAGGAGCAGGACCACACCTCAACCTAACCCCTTCATGAGTCTCCGACATGTCTCCAACACCCCCCAATATATTAAAAAAATCCATTCCCTCCTCTCTTCACTTGCTCCCTTTTTCTGAAAATCTCTCCACAAGTGAGCTTTTCTGAAATTAAGCCAGTATTGACGTCATTGCCGGTCACGAACACACCAGAACGAAGTGACAGTGCCGTGCCCAGGGGTGGGCAGTAATGGAGTACATTTACTTGAGTACTGTACTTAAGTACATTTTTGGATTATTGTTTCTTAGGAAACTTATGACTTTGACTCCACTACATTTTAAAGCCAAGTATTGTACTTTTTACTCCACTACATTTCTAGGCTTGGTATTACTTTCCCCTTTGAGGCTCAGCGTCAGCGTTGATGTTTTTCTCTCTTTTCTCAAACCCAATTGGCCACACACTGACCCAATCACAGTCAGCGCTCACACCTGTGATGGATTTGGAAATATGTCTACAAGAATAAATGTGCATCATCTTTGAGAGGTTTACATCACTGTCCACAGACATAGATTTACATTTTATTAAGGCATGTGTTATGTTGTCATATAGCCAAGTGGTTCACAAGGTAGTTAGTGGCTGAAAGTAATCTTGTACTTTGTTTGTGGAAATGAACTGAACCATAAACTTACAACTCTCCCATAATGAAAGTGTGGGGAGAAAAAAAAGGCCCGTCTTCCTTTTTTTGAGTGGGGCTGTTCAAATAAGAAATTTAAACGACAGTAGCTGCAATTACTGTTTTTTATTGCATTTTTATGCCGAAGTTCTTACAGGTGTTTCTACAGACCCATTGTGGCAGAGTGGTTCTACATGGAAGTCAGTACATCAGCTGGTTTCAGGGGGTTAAATTTTCCGTAAAAGCTCTGAAAAAACAATACAGCAATGTACTGAGACATGGAAATGTACTTTTGAATACTTAAGTATTTTTTAAAGTAAGTTTTTTGGTACTCTGACTTGAGTAAAGCTTTGACTGAGCAGCTTTTACTTGTAGTTGAGTAAGGTATGACAACAAGTATCAATACTTTGTACTGGAGCTCAGTACTTTGTCCACCACTGGCCACGCCTGTTAGTTGCAGATGCTGAAACAACAGATTAATGCGGTGAAAAAAGGATTTTTGTCTGGCCTAAATTCATTTTCCCAGTGTTTTTTCCAGGACAAACAGCCACATTCATGACTTTGGGACATCAGACTTCTGCATCAAATGACTTTTAACTGTTTTCAAAAGCATAATATGGCACCTTAAAAGTCTGAGAAAGTCAACGATGGTAGATGTAGCTTTGCTTGAAGACACTACAGTCTGTGCTTTAAGAAGAGTGACTGGTTCATGTGCCAATGGGGATTTTGCGTCCCTGTTTATTCCATGTGCAGAATAAGAATATTTCTTTCATATTTATTAGTGAATGAAGTCCATTTAATGTATGTATTATTCTAATTATGGAATTATCATATGGCATAATGTGCAATAAGGGTAACATATCTAAGTGTTTTCTAACACCTCCCACATCAACACCTCCTCCACCACAAACACAGACAAACATCATTCTGAGCGAAACAAAGAAACATGAAATTGCATTCTATAAATTTATCATGAGGTGACACTTACTTCTTTCCTCTGTTTCTAGTTGTAGATTGAGAAGTTTTAAATAATGATATAAATGAAAGGTGGAAGCTCAAGCTACTTTTCATCACTGAGGCATATCGGTCTGTTTCCTCCTTCTTGTGACTTCTTTATCCTGGTTTTTCTACTTCACAACCCAAGCGATCTCAGAATGAGGGCACGACTGTGACACCAGAGGATCATAACTTATGTTCCCAAGTTGAAAAGCTCCAAACAAACACCGAATTCAGCTGAAGCTATCTCATTAGTGAGAGAAATGGCAGAGAGGCTGATATTGGTCTCAGTAATCAGGCTCCTCAATTGTTTTGTTATAATACAAGGACGAGCTGTTGTATTGAGATAATGGAGTAAATTAATCAGTTTTAGGGGTGAAAATAGTATTGTGACCTGAGATAATGAGAGAAATAAGTCAATAGATGGAGGGAATAACTGGGAAATGACTCAGTGTAGGATAAATGTCCTTCACTGGCTTCCATAGAGCAGTGATTCTCAACCTTTGTGGGCTGTGACCCCATTTTGAAATCACGGACTTAATAGGGACAATTAAAGGCACAAAAAATACTGAATCAGGAAAATAAAAATAGAAAAAAAATTTCCTTTGGTACTAAAGTAGTAAAAGAAACCAAAATACTCCATAATAAAATGCTAAAAAAATATATTTTTAATTGCTATGATCCGCAAACACTAAGACACTTATTGATAAAATACACAAAGTACTGAAATATTCATAATTAAATAATCAAAATACTAAAACATTAATGATAAAATACTAAAAATATTGAAATAAGTTATAATTAGATATTTAAATTGCTCAAACACTTAAGAGTAATATTCAAGGATTCAAGGAGTTTTATTATCATTCATCACATGTAAAACATGGATGGAACGAAATTAGGTCCCGCAGCAAGCCCAATTGTAGAAATGAGAATAAATAAATATATACAAATATACGAATAAAAAAGAGAATAAAAGAAGAACACAATCAACTAGCCTTTGTAATAAATAGATAGAATGATAATGATAATCTACTATGATATACTATAATATACTATAATAATATACTTAATATACCAAAATACTTGATAGTAAAGTGCTAACAAAATAGTTAAAAGTGGAATACAGTTGTTTAGTGTGTTGTGTTTCAATTCCAAAAAGAATAATGATTACTGAAGAAAATATTTTTATCTGCCTTTTTTTTATTATCATTTACTACATATTTCAGGTGACCCCATTTGGATTCCAGGTGACACCATGTGAGGTCTCGACTCCAAGGTTGAGAAACACTGCCATAGAGGACAACATTGAAATATTATTAGATGCAAAATGAGTTGTTCTTAGAGTTTTCCCTCTGTCTTGGTATCTTAAATATACTCTTTGTTGTTCCTCAACATTTAAGTCAAGTGTTTGTGTTGTGATGCTCCTGCTGGTGCTTTAAGACCTTTCATTCAAGTTTTGTCTCTGCTGCTTGGTTTGCCCTTTCTAACCCTCTAGAGAGCTCGTTTTGAACCTCACACTCCCCTCAGCTGGAAGACAGAAGCAGAAAACAGTCACCTACACCTGGCACCTGACAATGAGGAGCATTCGCTTTGACACGAGGCAGTTCTCGAAGCATTTTGTCGTCCTGAGGACAGCTGTTAGCCTAATGCTCCTCTGTGACTTCAAAGTGAGGCGAACAAAGTCAGGGGAGGGAGAGCAGGGAGGTTGTGAGAAACAGATAGTGTGATGGAGAGATGTGTGCATCAGGAGTGACAAGCTTAAAGGAGGAAACAAAAGCACCATGTTCCTCTTATTTTCTCATTAGACACAGCAGGGAGAGGCTGCAGCCCGTCAGCCAGGAACAGACGTCAATAACAAGTCATGATATCATTTTCAGAGCTGCACAGGAGGTGGACATGCACCAGGTAGCACCAGCACCGCAGGAGACTTCAGACTATTTCATACTTCTCCTCTGGCTGTTAGAGTTGTACAATCTGTGTACGCAAATTAGATTTCACCGAGACTGACGGCGCATCAATCACAGTCAGGCAGCACTTTGTGGAGCGGCTCGCTGTATGTTAGTGGACATATTGCTCTGTCAGTTTGCTCTGAGACACCCAGATGTACATCGCAGCACAACAGGTTCTGTGGACACATTACAAACATTCAATTTTCATCTCTGACAAGGAAGGAGAGCCGCCTGCCTGTTGGGTGTTTTTCTCAAGAGTAATGTGACAACAAAGCTGTCTCATTTCCAACACAGAACGAAAGAAAAAAACTGGTGGTGGTAGCCTGGGTGTGAAACGTTCAAGGGTTTGTTTGTCTGATTTAGGGCTGGGCAATTAATCACAAATTAGATTAAATTGCAGTATATCCTGTTGCAATATTTCTACAACCTAAAATGTGTCAAAATATCAGCTCCTTTTTTTGCAGCAGGTGTTTTCTGCTCTACACCAGAGTTACTGTACCCTGCTCAACCAATGAGACAAACTGTTAAAAACTGCCTTACAAAAGAAACAATCTAAGTCAGGGGTGTCCAAACTTTTTTCCATAAGGGCCGTATTGTATACTGTGAAAATGACCAGGGGCCGACAGCTCTTACTGACGTCTATTAACAGCAAAAGTGACAAATGAGTGCTCTATTTGAAAACTATTTCTTTAAAATTATTTCAGAAAAAAAAAAATCAAAAACAGTTTCTTAGTTTAGTCAAACATTCTTGTGCTATTATTGCAGAATTATGAGATCAAACCAAACCTGGAATGATATGTCATCATTTTTTAAAGGCAGGATCAGGAAATGGACTTAAAATTGAATATATATATATATATATATATATATATATATATATATATATATATATATATATATAAAACATTAAGTTCAGAAATTTTGATATTTAACAGGTAAAACTGTCAATCCAGTTAGGACATTTGTAAACAAAAAATGCACTTGAATAAAAACCACACAAAACAAAAAGCAATATATAAAATGGACTCTGTTGCTGATAAGAAAAAAAAACTCACAGCAATACAGCAAAGTTAACTCATTATCCAGTGTCTGTAGTGAATAATAAATTGTCAAGCCCTGCAAACTTATCAAGCCCATTTTCAATTACCGTGCCATTAATTGATCTTTTGGGTCTTGCGACAGGCCAATGTATGTGTGTTGTTTTGGACATGCAGCTAAGTGTCGACAATACATCTCAACCTCGAGGCTGAACAAGAGCACACAGACAGCGTAAGACTAGACAAAAATGTTGAGCTGAACTTACAAAGTTAATGTAAGAGAGTATAAAACAGAAGTCGTATAAGAAAAGTCACATGGATTTCAAGTTTTAATTATCTTCAGTTGCTCATCAATGAGACGCTGTGATATAATGATTATCTTTGGGAAATTTCCAGCAAAAACTGGCAACGTGAGACTCAGCAGTGCTGTTCCTACAGTATTCTAAGCTTTGAAGAAAATACTCTCACTCACCCCTCAATAACTCCCCCTGCTCTGGTTCACTGAGTTCATTGTGTTTAGCAGTCTGGAGAAGTGGATGCAGTCCCTCCTGCCGAACCTCTCTCCCTGTGCTCAATACAACAAAGTGTGATTAATCAGAACAGCCTGCAGCTACAGAAGGTCCAAATAAGTTGTCCTCCTGGTCCCATGGGTGCCGCTCTTTGTGGGGTTCAGAACAGGTCACACTGTCATTTCCCTCACAAAGTAATGCGCGAATATTGTATCTAATGCAATCTCAAACTCAGGGGGCGAAACTTAAATTGTGGGTGGTGATGGCGAGGCCAGCAGCCCCCGCCTTTGATTGAAGAAGTAATCAGCGCTTGTGAGGCAGTTCAGTCATTTAATAGTCTCATCAGTCCGCTGTCTTTACAGAGAAATCCGGCTGTGAGTGTCTAACAGCAGCAGAGAGCAGAAAGGGAGACACTGCAGTCATTATTTCTGAGAAGCTGTTTGAGTATGACAGCTGTGAAGTAAACTGGGAACACCCTCCTCTGCACCTCTGGGGGGACTTCTGTTGTGATTTCCCTCGTGACAAAGCTCTCACAGCAGCAGTTCAACAGTCAGTCACAACACTGAGCGCTTCGTGTTCGAAAGATTTACAGTCGCTCGGTTATGCATCTCTGAATAAGCCTTCAACAATAGGAGAAAGAAACAAATCATTGCCCTTTGGTCAACCTGTGGTTTACAGCAAAAATCAGCCCAAGCAATATTTTAGTAATGATTATGGAGATGGAGGAGAAGAACGTCCCTTGAACCCCCAGAAATAATAAACAGGGCTGGTGCAGGTCACTGAGTTCAGCTCTGCCACAATGGAGCATTTCAGCATTTGCTGCAAGAAAGTGCTTAATGTTGGAATAAGGCTCAGCATTTCAACACTGAGCTTTCCCAGCAAGGAAAAGTGTAAGTGTTGAAATGCATTACTCAGCATTTCAACATCCAGCATTTGCTGAAAGGAAATGCGGGACAGTTAGTAAGTTCATGGGTAGGGGGTGGGAAGCAGAAAAGGTTTTCCAGGACCAGTACTGTTTGCATTTGAGAGGATTTAGTGATGTTTTACACTGTAAAAAAAAATCTCTTTAAAGTAAGAGTAAAATACTGGCAACCCTGAATTTTACCCTTATTTTACTGTGATATACTGTAATCCACTAGACAGTATTGCACTGTTAAACAAAAGATAAGAAATGATAAATGGTACAGTCAAATTTACCAAGGGTTCTGTTCTGTTGGGTCTTTTTTAAATTTTAATTTATTTTTGTTTTTGTACACTATTGTAGTTATCTCTCCCAGAAAGTGGATACTATCGTTAACCGTATCGTTTTAGTGTTTAGCTTTTTCATAGATATAGGAGACAACCCATGAGTACATGGGTACACTTTGGTATTTCAGTCATTAATATGCAAAGAGACTTTCAGATCGAGCATTTTATATCAATCAGTGGTGGAGATACAAAAATACAATGATTTAAGTTAAATCATAAGTAAATAAAATATGTAGAAAAATGAAGAAGTAGTTCAAGTTGATAGAAAAACTGCATCCATTTTACCTAATTAGGCTTCCATTTAAGGAAAAAAAAGGGATAAAATGAATTATACAGGCTTTAAAGCACCATGCATTGTGGGAAACAGTATTCCAGGTAGACTGGTTTGCTGCATACCGAGAATTTTTCCAAGATCAGGACACCAGGGTTTTTAAAAACATTTTTTGTACACTACAGATCTTGCAAGTTTTCGCGTACTGTCTACTACAAACTGAATTTCTGCCAAAACAGTTGGAACTATTAGTGTCGTAGGCAGTTTGGAAAACAGCCATAAATCATTAGGTCACAATGTATAAAAGCATTTTGAGTAACATTTTAAAGCTGTAGCTTTGCTAAATAGCTGGGAGGGGCTAAGGTGTGCTGTAAAAACAGTAAAATATTGTATTAATGTGTTATTATTTGGAGTGGACCTGTATTCAAACATAATATGGTTTTACTGTTGGAATTTTCTTGTAAATTTGCAGCAATTTGTTTCAGTGAAAAGACTGACATCCACATGAATAATAAAGTGCTGCAGATTCTCAACCAACCACTGGAGGACGCCGAACACTCACAGTTCTAAAACAGCCTTCAGAAGCCAAGAAGTGAAGGTCAAAAGAGGTGAGCACAATATATAAAACTCAAACCAAAAAGCTATAAAAACCGAGAAACTTTCTGAAATACAAAAACAGCATTATGAAAAGAAAACTTTGACTTTTATTCCCCTTTTTGTTCTAAGATTTAAGTTCTTGTGTTTTTTTCTCAGGGCAGAGTCCCAGCTTTTTTTTTTTTTTTTTAGCAGATTTTTATGAGATGCAGTAACTCAGGAGTAATCAAGAAACTACTGAGTACAGAGATATGATTCAGCCAAATGTGCAGAAACACTGCCCCCCTGTGCACATCCACTGTGTAGCAGCAGACTGTGTATATAAAAAGATATTCAAAAAGGCTCCAACAGTTCAGGTGTAGAGTTTATTCACAGGCTAACCCTCCTTTAAAATTAGAAATCTGGATCTTCTAAATCCCATCTGATGTTGCCTTGTTATTTGAATTCATTTATAATGAGCTATAATTGAATGAAGAAGAGTATCATGTGTTTAAAAGTAAATGTGTAGATTTAGGTCCTTGTGTCGTGAATTTAAAATTGATGTGCTAATCCATGTGGTGTAAGAATCCTGGGAAATACTTGAGGCAGATTCAGAGTCAGGACTTCAAATCTGAACTGTAGAGCAGGAGACAGGACACGACTACACTACACATCTCAAATTTCACTCTTTACTCTCTTGGAGCAGATCATTGACCAGGAGATGGCAGCATCAACACCTACAGGCTTTTTACTCTGTGATCAGGAAGAGGAAGGAGCAGAGAGGAGGAGGAGGAGACAGAAAAGAAGAAGAAGGTGTGTGTGCGTTTAAAAAGGGTGTGTTGTCAATGTTTGTGGGTCAGAAGTAACTTGAGGACACGGTTTCATGTGCTGGAAGCTGTCGTCTCCTGAGGATCGAACCAGGCTCACAGTCCAGATCAGGTTCGTACTTGTTAACTTTACTTTATGACAGGAGTGTTTTGAAGTGATATATTTCACAGATCACATTCAATCTAGATGAACAACTCAAGGCTCTTTTAGTTTTCACATAATCAAGTTTGTGTCGTCACCTGAGGTTTAAAGAGAGAGATGCTCCATTTAGCTCCAGGTTATTTTTCACATTTACCTGTAATGAGTTGTCGTGTGAGTTTTGTGGTTCAGCTCAGTTCTTCTCTTGTCTTCAGGGTGGAAACATGTCTGAGGAGGTGCAGAGCAGAAGCCCCAGAAGTGGTGCAGCTGACTTCCAGCAGCTGTGGGAGAGTTGGTCCACTCAGATGAACCGTTTCTACGATGACCCCAGGGTCAGAGCGCAGTCCAGACCTTCACACATGTCTGAATAAACCTTACCTTACAACCAGAACATCAGCTTCATTTCCCTCTCCTTCTGTTTTGTTTTTTTAAAGGTAACAAAGCTGATGAACACAAGGCTGGGGCTGTACCTGAGCAGTCACCCTGTCTTAGCTCTGACCGCCGTCCTCTTCAGCAGTCTGGCTGCACTACCTGTCGGACTCTTCCTCACTTTTGCTGTTGTGACTGCTCTGATGTCGGCTGTAGGCTTTGTTTTCTTTGAAGGTAAGTGCTAGAATCTGTTTTATTAATGTTTCCATCATGTGTAAATTGAAGAAGCCCACTTGATATACCTTACACATTTACAGTCATGCACATAAAACAATCTGACAGTGGTTGAATCTTTAATCAGACACATGTTTTATCTCCTTCTGTCAGTGTTCCTGTTGTTTGTAGGAGGGTTGACTCTCCTCAGCGTGCTCACCGGCATCGCCTTGTTCTCCGTGGTGGCCTCATTCATCTCAAACGTGCTTTATTTAACCTTCTCTGGAATCCTCAACCGCTACAACCGGAATCTCTTGAAGGTGATGTAGACACAGTAGGTTGGGTTAGTCAGTGTGTTTCTGTGCCCTAATGTGGTTTCTTTCAAGGAAAATTCAAGCTCTGAGTCACGTTCTGAACAAAGAAGAGCTGAGATTTGGTGTTAACTTGTCAAGTGATTCTCATTGGTGTCTCAACCCTATAACTGCGTCCTTGACCAAATGGTTTAACACATTTCAAGTTACTTTTTTTCAATGAGAGGAGTCCCTAATTTAACTCAAACTGATTTAGCAATCTCTACTACTTGAGTTGTTGAGATGACATACTGAAGACTGAAGACATTCAATTTTCCTGCTGCTTTTAATTTTAATTTTTTTTATGCAAAATGAATGTTTTGCACAGTGGCACTTGATTGCAAGTAAAAGTGAATGTAATGATTTTTAGTTATTGCACTTAAGTTGAGATGAAAATTTACAAAAACAGTCTTTCCTTGTTTCCTGCTATTATGTCCTTTGTTGAAATAATATTGCTACGACACTTAAAAAAATCAAACCGTTCAATGCCCTTGATACTTATGAGTAAGTAATTTCTTTCTATATTAGCATTTTACTTGACCTTTTCTATTATCTGTGGTAGTTGTATGAATTTCATACGATAACCACTAAGTGGCACTTCAACCGTTGGGTAGAGGACAATATTTTAATAACTAAAAGATTTGTTAATAAAACAAGAAGAGATTTGTTATTACTTACCCATTGCAATAGGAAGTGCAAAGAAAAGAGATTATATTCCTCTTTCTTGGTGAAGTAGCTAAAGGGTTAATTTGAGAATCACATGAATTTGATGAATGATCACAACTATAACTTGGAAAAAATAATGCTAAGAAATACTGCATTGCTAAACATATGTGGTCTGAGTCCATAACCCATGATCTGTGTGTGAGACACTCTTGTTCCCTGACCCTGTGATGGAAAGTTATAGGCTGAGATTTGTGCCATTAGAAATTGAATTTGAATCAATATATTAAATTTGAAAAGCATGATCTAAAATTTGAGATTTTTAGGGCTTTCAATGAAACAAAAACGAAACCAGATACTTATGAGTTTTAATATCGGTTATTTTGTTTTGCTCTTGAAATGTCCAACATGTTGGTCTTGTAGCCCAAACACATCAGCTTACCGTGTCTCTCTCTCACGCCCTGCCACTGGGCAGAGTAGTTTAATGGCAAAATATGACTAAAAATTCTGTTCTCTGGTCATAAGCTGTGCAAGGTCACTTAAGATGTAAACAAGAGGCAGAGGAAATTTCAGCTACACCAAGAAGTAGATAACAATTTAGTCTTTTGCAAATCCAACAGTGCATTATTTTCTTTTGACATGAACTAAACTGAATCTGTAGTTTATAAAATGAAATTCACCTTAATAGGCCTGAATCTTAGGAATTCAGAGAGTTAATTTTAAAGGTGAAATACAACTTCAAAGCAAAACAAATTCAATTTACCCTGATTTCAGGTCATGCTTTTCAAATCCAGAATAACAATTCAAATTCAATTTCTAGGGGCACAAATCTGAGCCCATAGAAAGACATGAGTGACCTTAAGATGTCAAACCTAAGAATCAAATCCTTCACACTGTTGTCTGGTCTGCAGTCAGTCGACAAGCAAGTGCTGTCGTCATCACTGTTGATTTAGTTTCATCCACAAGTCTGTGGAGATTCACACTCTCATGAATGATGCTCCGCCAGTCTGAAAAACTGCACCTTCACGCTTAGCTCTGAGGAGTATGCTCAAACTAGAAGTGCCTCAGATACTTTAATTCTGTTTTTCACAAAATCCACAGTCTTTGATTTTTTTACGGTGAGCAGAACGGCACAAAAAGCATCTATAATTTCAGACTCAGCACAGTGTGAAAGCTGTTTTTAAAGTTCAAGTTATACCACAAAAATTATTTCCGAACCCTTCCTCAGTCAAAACATGGCATTACAGAGCTTGATTGTTCTTTGTATCATTTATCATCTTAGAAAGCCACTCCATCTCTCTCTCTTATCTTCACCACCAGACGAAAACCTGAATGAGAGCACTTTTCTTTTAAAGGTCTCTTGATTTTCTCCGGTGCTGCGTACAGGAGATTAGCCTGTAGTCATCCTCCAGATGACGTTTGAGTTTGCATAAGTCTGATGGTTAGTTCTAGTGAAGTGGTTATGCAGCTGCTTGTTTTGGAAAATGAAGACACTTGAAAACCACGTGACACTTCTGTCTCTAATACTAGAATCACCACAAGGGTTCATTTTGAAAAAGAGATTCAAAACTTCCTAATCTGCTTATCCAAGCTCTAAATCCTATGTTAGAATATCTCTCAAAAGATTTAAGAAAACAAAAACCCACTCATGGTATATTTTGACACATTTATCTCTGACATTGTGTCACAGCAGAGCTGTCAAAGCTTGCAGCACCTTCAACATTAGCGCAATTGTCATGATTCTCACCAGACCTTTTGCTAACATTTTATCAAAACTAGGGATGGCCAATATCGCACCCAGTTGCAATATTCTAATCACAGACAGTGCAATATTTCTATAACCTGAAATGTGTCAAATATCAGATACAGTTTTCGCAGCAATGTTTTTCTGTTCTGCACCAGAGTTACTCAACCGAAGAAACAAACTGTTAAAAACTTCCTTTACAAAAGAAACAATCTGAGTGGTAAAACAAAAGGCAAAAACAGCAAGAAAAAGTAAGAAAAAATGGTACTTAACCCTCTGATGCATGAATTATTGAAGTCAGTGTCAGGATTTTTCCCTTGAGTGTTTTTACTTGTCTTAAAGCATGAAAAAAAGTTTTCTTTTTTTTTTCCCAAATATTTACAACTGAGCATTCAACTTAAAACAGTGTGAACTTAACGTGAATATGACTTATTTTTTTGTTTGACTTCTTTTCTCTTTTTTGGGGGGTTATTTCATCAGTAATCTTTTTTTCATGCTTTGTGAAATATTTTAACTCTCTTTCATCCGTTTTAACACTGAATAATTTATAGTTATTACTCTGTTTTACCCTCAAATGTTTGTCTATAACTTAAAAAAAAATATACATATATATATATATATATATATATATATATATATATGCATTTGGAAAAAGAATTGAAAACATTTTGAATTTAGGAGTAAATAAGTTTTAAATAGGTGTCCACTGTAGCGCCCACTGTGCACAACAGGGTTCGAAAAACCTTAAAATACTCACAAAGGAGCAAAAATGGTGAAGAAAGTGACGAGAAACAGTGCAAAGTGGTAAAAATGGCCAGAAAGTTGGGATTAAACTGTTATTGTTTGTTTATGGTTTATATTGTAGTTTAGGATTGTGTGATTGACTTTTGTTGTTGTCAGTGTTGTCAATAAAACCTCATAGGACCGAACTGCTAATCTATATCTGTTTTTTCTAGACTGAAATCTAAACTTCTTCTCTCCTTTCTTCTTTTGTCTTCCATATTTCACCGTGCAGGGTGACTTACAAGAAGAACAGAGTGAAGGACAGAAGGACATGTAAAAGCATCATCTCTATTTTTTCCATCTTTGATGTGGAAAAGCTAGAATTTCTGAGTGACCTGATGGATCAAGGATCAGAGGATACAGTACCTTGGATGTACTGTACATCAAACTCCAGAAAAAGACACCCAGGTAGTAACTGTATGTGTAAACTCACTATAATACGCAATTTGTCCTTATCTTCATTTATGTCTCAATCACAGCTTTAGTAAGAAATAAGTGATCGTTAAAATGCCTTACCTGACAAACTACTGTCAAATGTGTACATGTCAAATGCACATTGATATCATGGCGGCTAAATCAAGCAGAGGAGGAAATGTTGACAAGTGATGTATGTGATTCAGAAAGTCATGCACTAATCCAATGAGGATTATCAGCCTGAAAATGCTTGTGTGTGCAGGTGTGTCATGCACGTGTTCATCAGGTGAAAATTGCACTACTAAAGAATTGTTACATGTTTATGAATGTTACTGTAAAAGTGCAAATTATTACATCTGTAAAGGATGTATGGGCGGCTTTGTTTTCAATGCAGTAGGTTAGAGGTTAGAAATGTGTTACAAATGTGACTCTTTTATCTTTTATCTCTTTTCCAAAGAAATTTTACATGGTACAAAACTAATCAAGTGTCTGTTTTAAACTAAGCCAAAACATGCTTTGCTTTGTAAAAGAAGCCAAACACTCTTGAATGTGTTACCAAAATGAAACATTGAGCTCTTCCCTCTTTCCTATCATGTTACTGTGTGACAGTGATTTCAAAATCATTATTTTGTATCAGTAAATCGAAACGTTAAAATGACAACATAACACTGATTCTGAACAAACACTGTCGACTGTATCACGGCTGCAATTCAATGGATTCTTGGTGCTAGCTCATCAGATCTGATCTGTCTTCAGTTCTGTCTTTTATGTGTGATTTATATTCACTAACTTGAGAACACCCCATGTATTTCAATGTATGTTTTTCTTTCGTACTTTTGGTGTTTTAACTGGCAATAAACTATAATAAGATGAAACTAACCATGGTATGCTTGGTTTTTTTTATATCTTTCAATACCACAACTAGGGCTGGGCAATTAGTCTCAAATAAGATTAAATCACAGTGTCCTGCCGCAATGTTCTAATTGCAGACAGTGCAATATTACTATAACCTGAAATGTGTCAAAATGTCAGCTACAGTTTTTGCAGCATATTTTTTCTGCTCTACACCAGAATTTTTCAACCAATGAGACAAACTGTTAAAAACTACCTACCCTTAGTTCCCAGGGCCCGCCGGCGGGCCCATTGCCATTCCTCTGACAGTGTTTTTGCTGCATTTATCCTGATGTGAACTTTAAAAACATGACATTTTCTGAAACTAGAGACTTAAATTTTTCAAATGATGTGTCGCTGATGAATTTTGACCTTATGGTCCTTCAGTTATAAGCTTTATGGTGTATAGGCCAGAATTGGATGGGGACTCAGGGGTTAAAGAAAACAAACCTCAGTGGAAAAAAGGGGCAAAAACTGCTAAGTGTAGCAATTAAACTGAGTTTGAGGTCGTAAAAATTGCCAAAAAAGCAACAAAAATTGGCATTTAAAATGGGATAAAACCTGAAAATACTCACAAAGTAGCAAAAAAATGGTCCAAAAGTGGTAAAAAAAGAGTGAAAAGTTCCTGTTTCCAGTGATTAAACAGGATTAGATCTTGCACTGGACTACTAACATGGTCATATTCGTTCAATTTATTTGTCATTCCACTGGGACTTATTAGTTATTACCAAGTGCAATACCTGCAATTGCACACGTTTTAGTATTTTGTTCTATTTGCACACTTATTCAGTATTTTATTCTATTTTTCTATTCCATTTTTATTATATCTTTTCTTATTGCTTATTCTATTTCATTAAATATCTTATTTTTATTGCATTCTCTATTGTCCTTCTTATCCCTAATTATTCCTTTCTACTCTTGTACTGTGTGATGAGCATCTGGCAACACTTAATTTCCCCAACAGGATAAATAAAGTATTTCTGATTCTGATCCACTACTATTGTTATATAAATCACAGAAATCTTTCCCAGCATAGAAAAATGCAGATCTTTCTTCCCACTTCTAAACTTCTTTGGCTGACGTGGTGTTGTCATAGAGACTCCAGCGTACCATAAATCCATCCACTAATCATCTCATTTAAGTTGTGGATTATGATCAGGCAGATATAGATGTGTGACTTTTTCAAACCACATTGAAAGTCCTCACAGTGACTTCAAGTTATGAAAAACAATCATTTGGTGTCACATGAGCTTAAAATAAAGAAAAAGCATAAAAAAGGCAACACAGGAAGATGAATCTCATAAAATCTTTAATGGAGGTGATATCATGCAAAAAAAAGAAACAAAAAATTGAAATAATCCTTTTGGGAATGACTCATTTGAGAAAATTAACAAGAGGTCTTTGATTTAAAAGAAATGCACCCATTGTACATCATCATCTTCATCATCATCATCAAATCTGTGTCATGCACTCTGAAGACGTACAGTAAACCATTGAAATGTTGCCACCACTTCAAGTGCTGCTCTCTCTGGATTTCTTCTGCACATTCTCATCTCCTTGTGAGAGTCATGTTCATTTTTCAGTCACTCACTGCTTTACTCCAACCTCACAGATTTCACCTATCAGGTTAAACACACATCACTATTGAAGGGTGCGCTAGTTTGTTACAAAGTTTGTGCTCCGTCTACATCTGAATGTGATGTAATGTTGTTTGAAGACCGTATGGGATCTTTATTAAAGCTTTAAGACAACTGATGTATTTCATTTTTTTATACACAGTAAGCTGAGCAAAGAAAAAATATCAATCAACACAGAAAATGTTTAACCCCAAGTCAGATGGCCGCTATTCCAAAATACTGACATCTATTACTAAAAGGTTGGTGGCATTATGTGTTACTCCGTAAAACCTACAAATCCTTTTACGTCCTCTGCTTACAAATATGTTCTGATTTTAAGAAGATAAAATGTCTCAAAAAGCAGAGTTTTTACAAAATGGATGGTGAGAAACTCACGCTGTTGGCCTCCCAGACTGGATAAATGGATTACAGTAAATGTATACTAAACAAACATCATAAGAGAACAAAATACTGTGAGAAAACCAGACATAATCCTCATCAGGCACTCAGATACATTACTCTTTATCTAATTCTTTAATAAGACTGTACATTTGTGCATTTCAATACCAAGCCAAACAAGGTACTCCTCATAATCGACCCTATTTGTGACATTATAAAAAAAAAATAAAAAAATAAGCGTGTACACCTCACATGTAGAAAAAAAAGCCTTTTTTCTCCTATTTGAACAGCGATGAAAAGAAGTTTAAGGCAAAGATGCTGAACACAGAAATCCAAAGGTTGACCAGGGATGATCTCTGTTCATCTCTGGTGTTTGTTGGCATTTACCAGTTCAATCTGCAATCATCAAGAAGAAGACTAGTGTTTTTTTCCCCCGATAGTTGTCTCTCTGTCTCAGGCGTCCGTCGCTGTAGGTCACGAGATTCCATGAAGTCATCTCCACGCCCCCTGAGTCTGGCTGGGAGTCCTCGTCTCCTTACGTTTTACGCCGGCAGGCTCAGCTTCTTGCCTTTCAGCACTGCGGGCAGAGATATGAGGGGGTGAAATTAATGAGTCACATCAATTTGATTTAAGTGTCAGATGATGCCAATTTCTTTTAAGTGACCAGCTTTTAAAGGGTAATCTTTGATTTCATTTCATAATAGCCTCATGTGGTTGTGAGCTGTCTCGCCAGAGCTTTTACCTCATGACATCAGCTTTGAGTTCAGGGCACACATTCTTGTTTGCATCTTTATTTCTTTCAAAGAATGTTCAAACTAAAGCAGTTTGAGAAGCACCATCACACAGCTGTATTAGAAAGGTCCATCATACTTTGGGATTTATCCAACTATTATCTTTGCTGCTTCATGTTTCCATTCAATTTAAGGCTGCACAATATGGCCTAAAACCAATGTCTCGATATTTTTTGTCTTTATTGCAATACATGATAGATATCCCGAAATTCTGGTTTTTCTTCTAAATCACAATATAAATGTTAAATTCAACCCTGCACCAGTATAATATTCTATCAGTTGGATTTCTTAAATTTGCAGCAAGAAAGGGAAAATAAAAACAGGTTAAGATGAGCATTTTAAACCAAACCTCATGTAGTAAGATAATTTTAGTTCCAGTAAAATGATTTATTCAGATTTACTCATTTGGCTGAATGTATCATATGAATGTTTCATTAGAATTCTGAATTACAACCATGAAGACCAATTACACTTTGAAAATAACATGAACTACAGTTGAAGGTGACTTAATCTGACTTTCATGTCCATAAATAAACTACCTGGATTTTGTTCATAGTGTTGAAAGGACTCTGTCAGTGACTTCTTTTTCTGAGCCTGGGCTCTGGTTGTAGTCTCCTCCTTCCTCTGTTTACTTTGCAACACAGAGGTTTAGTTTTGGTCTGTTATTAGATGCTTGAACAAGTTTGTGGTGTTGCCACAGAACTTTTTTTCGTTTTCCAATGACATTGCCGCTTCCAGCACTTTGGTATTTAGCTGCAAAATAATTCTTAAGAAAACGGAAATTAAACTTTAGTATGTGTTATAGCATTGGTTTCTCAATGTTGAGAGAGAATCAGGTGGGGATCATATAAGCAGCAAACAAGCCCAAATAAGCAACTACACTTAAAAAAACAAGCCAAAAATTAAAAAAAAACAACCTGCGACTGACAAGATACGCAAGCAAGTCTACATAGAAAATTACATACCAACATCTTAAAACAGTTACTTGTCAATTTATACAGTTGCGTACTAACTGGTTTATTTTGTTTTGACAGTCATTTTATACATCAAATATCGTATGTTTCAACTAAATTCAAATCCAAGTAAGAAAAGACAAAAAGAGAAATTTGCAAAGTGCATGTGTAAACAACAAAAATGTACTTCGTTTTGTGACCTGAGAATCTGAAAAAGTCTAAGTACAAAAGGGACAAGACTCAAAACAAACACTTGACAGCCACAGCTCATAGACTGTACCGCATTAAAAACAGATGTGACTCTGTAGTGGAAATCACTGCATGGGCTCTCACACAACTCTGTCCCATGGCGGGGGGGGGAAATATGCAATTAAAAGTATTTTCAGTTTAAAAATTTGATTCATCATATTTCACATAACATCACATAATGTTTAACACTGGAGTCATAAATCACCCTAAGTGTCATGGATCAAACCTTGTACATGTTTTTACAGAGAACAGACCTCACAGACCTGAAAGAGCTCTTTTTCATTTCTTGGAAGTTCCTGGAAATTCTAAGTAGTCTATAAAGTAACTCCTAAATCATATCTGAATTAGATTTTTAAAGTTCACCCGCAGCTAATATGAGACTTCAGCTGCCTGGGAAAACTAAATGAAGTGCGTACTTCTAACTTCTCTGTCATTTTTGCACAAAATCTTCCTTTGTGAGACCAAAGGAAACTGTGTTTCCTTACCGAGCGACTATGAAGAGACATTATTGGGGGAGACATAAGGAGGGTTTTTGTACTTGAATGAGTGTGACTGTGGAAATTAACCACAGTCCAATAACAGAGTGCTTCAGACTCATTTGTTACAGCTGGACTTTAGAGTGAGACTTTACCAAGAAAAGGAACCATTACATCAAAGTTACACTTGGGAATTGATGGCTCCAGGGCCAGTGTAAATACGAGGAATGATTACAGCAGCCAACAACTCTTTTAAAACATACCAGCATGTGAGAAGTATATGACAAGGCTTGAAAGTTGTAGAAAGGCCTTATACTTTTGACTTGATAGGACAACAAAAACATATAAAACAAAAATAAGATGTTCAAGTCAGAAAAGAAGTAAAAAATACTCATTACTACATTTAGTGTGGTCTATCACAGACACTAGCTGACATTATCATTGCACACATTTTTTAAGTTATTTGACAGACGCCAAAATGCTGGAGTTCAATGTTAAGTTCTCTGTCTACTTGTTGATGGTCATTAAGAAACACTTCAAGATTGATAAATGAGTGAGGACTTACTTATAGAGTTGTTAGTAATGTAATGTTAGGTTGTGAATTGCACATCTTAAACCATCATAAATACTGAAGAACTTTCTTGAAATTGAAATATTTAACAGTACAGTTTAAAAATAACACTCTGCTGCCCCCTGTGGGTCACTCAGTCAACCCAATCTCTTTTTTGATTTGAGCCAGTTATGTTTTTCTCCCTAAAATCTCATTCTGTTTTCTCTTGGTGGGAAAAGGAATTGTAGTTTGAGAATCTTTTTTGGAGCAAATGTAAATGGAGACTTTGCAAGCTTTGAATTCAATTTCATGTTCTGGAATATGAGAAGTTGTCTGCTTTGAGGGGGACAAAAGGGATGAAAATTTGCCTGTGGACCCCCCTTGTGTTAAGCATCATGCAGTGTCTGTAAAGATGTGAAGCTTTATGACAGACCACGTTTTTACCATTGCCACTGTCATAGCAGTTGAGCTATTGAAACGCTGATAGCTGGGTCAATTAATAATGAACTTATCAGCTTCTGTTTTCTAGGAGCCTTTGGCAAATTAGGCTTTGTATAGTTTTTGACTCTATCATCTTTCTGGTTTTTGTTTTTTCAGTTTTACAGTGCTCTAAGCTGTGTTGAGACTAAATAAATGACAAAAGAACAGTTTATTTATCCATCAAGCTGGGCACCTCTGTTCATGGAGGGCTGATTATCCTCACTCTTAAAAAGTTACAGAGTTTTAAAACTAGTTTTTGACTCAGATTTGCAAAAAAAATGTCCAGCCCAAATTGGCGCTAGGAAGTACAGGTGCAGCTCGCTTATTTAGATGATTAAAAAGAATATTAAATCCTTCTTTTTCAGCCAATTTTACAGTATATAAAAATGAACATTGATGTTTCCTTTTTTAGAGATCAAACAATTTTAAAACTCCTTATAGAGGCATTAATGAAAGATTGTTTTTTTTTCATTGTACTTACCTTTGGTGATATAAAGATAGAAGAAGTCACAGTAGAGGACTGTCTGGACTACGCCGGCCACGATGGCGATCATGTCGAAGAAGCCCTCGAAATAGAAACGCCAAATCCAGTTGAAGAGATAAAGGGCCCGGTACATGCCCAAGCAGAACAGGTAGTGGGTGGTGATGGTCTCGGCCTCGCCAGTCTTGCTGATCATGAAGAGCTGAGGGAGGATCGCCACCGACTCCAGGTAGATGGAGAAGGTCCACAGGATCTGATGGAGAATTTACAGATAAACACACACAAACAAAATGACTGTTATTTAATTATCAGTCATTTTTGACATTTATGACAAGTAACAGTAATCTGCTCTAAATCTGCTGATGAGGATGATGCTGCTGAAGCCCACCTCCAAGAAAGAGAAGTCGTGGTTAATGAGAACAGCCAGACCCCCCACAGGCACCACCAGGAACTCCACCCTGAAGCTGTCATGGTTGCCGTCATATGTGGCTCTGAACTTCACATAGATCAAGTAGACTGTGGCATACGCACACCCAATGTAGATCACCTGGAAAAAAGCACAGAACAACTCTGTTATGAAGGCACCGGGGGGGAAGGTGGGATCAGTTACCTGACAGAGCTGGGATGGGGGGTTGATGTCTCACCTTCATGGATGTGTTATAGAGGGAGATGAAGGAGCTCAGCAGATCCAAGTAGCGCGTGGTGAACACTATGGCAAACAGGATTTGGCTTTTCCCAGAGATACCTTTCAAAAACATCAGAAAGAAGATGTCTCATTTAGTTTCAGTTAGTTTCCTCAGCAGCTTCAGAGTTCATCTTTCCTTATTGAACAGTGACATCTACTGGTGATGAGGGATCTTTTACCCAGAAAAATGAACAACTTAATGGTCAAGAACAGAATATCTGTGTTTCTCTTGTTCATCATATGAGTATTAATGGTGAGATTGCATAAGTGAAATTCAATATTGGGCAGTTACTGTCCCAGGTATTTCTCTCACCCAATTCTTAAACAGTGTGCTCTCACATTCATCCAATTCAAAATGAAGACGCATTTTCAATCCTGTCAGAAATGTAGCCCTGGTTTTCTCATTTTTCATGTTTAAAGAGGCTCCAGGACGGCCAGGTTTCTGAAAAAAGCAGCAAGGGTGCAATAGCAGCTTCACCCTGTCAGAGCTGCTCTATTTCTTTTCTTCTATTAATATGAAGAATGTGCAGTTTACTCTTTCCTCTCCCTTAGACATTATAGTGCTGCTCATCTATTTTACCCTTCTCACCTCTCCTCATAAATGTATAAAAGCCTATTTCCACTAGGTAAAAAAATAAAATGAAAAACTGGCTTTGTAGAGATTTTTTGCCCACATTGAGTCAAAATTTTGAGATAAAGAGTTAAATTCATTAAATAAAAAGTCAAAAATTTCAACTTTGCGTTTAGTATTTCAACTCTTACCTCAAAATTTTTGAGGTAAGTAATTTTTCTTAATAATCAGAAAATGATGTCTTTATTTCATAAATTGGACTTATTTGAAAATTTTGACTTATCTTAAAATTTCAACTTTTAATGCTACAATTTTAAATTTTTAACTCACAAATTCAACTTTTTTTATCTCAGACTTTCAACTTATCTCATAATTTCGACTCTTTATGTGATTATTCTGACTTTATTTTCTCAGCGATTCAACCTTTTGTCTCATAATTTCAACTTATTGCATGATTTAAACATTTAATTGTATAATTTTTGACTGAATGACCTCAAATTTAAACCTCTTATCTCATAACTTTGACTTTTATCTCAAAATTTCAACTTAATATCTAAAAATTTGGACTTAATTTGGCCAACAACAAAAAAAAGTCCTGACAAAGCCAAGTTTTCTTTTTGATTTTTAACTGGTAGAACTTGGGTACTATTCAAATGTGTGAGTCAAAGGTAAGAAAAAGTCATTGTCATTGTCACATCTTTTCTTGAAGGCACTAAAGACGTTAATCCTGTAACTAGCCTTTTAAGGACATTTTTTTCCCCGTTTAATCAGATGCTGTGTTTTAAGATTATCAAAAAGTGACAGCTGGTGGTCACATAAGGTCAGTGTGCTTAAAATGCATCATACCTATAAATAGTTCACACAGCAGTAAATGCAGCATTAAATCTGAGACACCAAGTTACAGCACAACACTACAAGACTTAAACAGAGTCTTCACCCTTCTTTCTCTCTCTCCTGACAGAAAATACCAGATTTTCTCAACTAGTTTGATGCTTGTGTACAACAAGCCCCCATCGAGCTGCCATGCAATGTATATTTTGCAGCGGAAGTAGCTTTCCCCCCCATAATTTAATCTAACTAATATTTTCAATCCACAATTCTTGGGTTTTTTAAATGAGGTATGGTATTAAAACAAAACATGGGAAACAGAAAAATATTTTTAGGGATTTAAACACTCCATAATGTTTTATCACTGGTCAAAAGCTGGCCTCTAGACTGAAAGCATGTGACCATAACTGTCAACAAAACAAGGAAGCATGCTGTGACACCTGTCACTCTTTCAATCAAAGGTAGTAGATGGATGCTACAGTCATAAATGATCATTTAGGGATACAGTGTGTTGTGCTCAGTTGTATCTGAAAGGTTTCCAAGAATTCATTAAATAGGGATACACTGATACCACTTTTTATCAAACAAAGTACAAGTACTACATTTGAGTACTCGCTGATCCTCAAACTGGATAACATCACTTCTAATGTGACTTTGAAAATATCTTTTATTTCTTCACTCTCTCATTTCAATAAATGAAACATAGACAATGATGCACCTGCACGTTGCTGACATTATAACAGTCCACAGTCCTCTACTTGGGCATCAATAACAAACCAACTTCCTTATAGTGGTATCCAATGCCGTAGTAGTTGGCATACATTTAAATTACTCTTTATTAAAAAGAGCTCCATATTTGATAAATGCAACTGGGAATAAATCAATTTTGAAAAAGGGGAACTATTGTTGATTCATATGACAAATTTAATATCACTTGTTATATCCAATCTTTGTTTCTGTTCTAATTTGGAATGAGAAAAATACAGAGTGAAAAGAAAAAAAGGGGGAAAAGAAGGACTTCTGGAAAAAAAAATCCACAAAACAAACTTTGTTGGCATATACAGGTACTTCTGAAGAGCTAGAATACTATGAAAAAGTTCAAAGGTTTTTGGTCACTCATTTCAGAAAATGAAACCCAGATATTATATAGACTCAGTATACACAATAAATTATATTAAGCCTTTATTTCTTGAAATGTTGATGATTATGACTTACAGTGGTGAAAACCCAGAATTCAGTGTCTGAGAAAATTTAAATATTACAAAAGATAAGAAAGGGCTATTTTAAACAAAAAATGTCTGGGCACTGAAAAATATGTGCATGCAATGACATCTTTACCACTTGTGACTGCTTTCTGCCTAAGTCACATTTTGCTCCTTTTTTTCTGCCTATGGGACATTTTTTGCTAATTGCTGACCAGTTATCAAGTCTCGCCCAAGGGCCAAATGTTGGCCCTTGACACCAATTTTTCTGCTTTTTGAAAATTTGTACCATCTTAAAGTTATTTTTTATGGCTTCTTCTTGCTGTTTTTGCCACTTTTCACCTCTTAGATTGTTGCTCTTGGAAAGGTAGTTTTCAACAGTTTGGTTCTTTGGTTGAAAAACACCGCAGAGCATAAAACATGTACAGCAAAAACAATATATGTGGTGATCTGACACATTTCAGGTTAAAGAAATATTGCACTGTCTGTTATAAAACCATTGCAGCAGGTCATACTGTGATTTAATCTATCTTGCAATTAATTGCTCAGCCCTAACTAAGACTCTAATCAAACCATTTTAATCTTAAAATATATAATGAAAACGTGCAGTATCAAAGTGTGTGACCCTAAGTGAAACTAAAGCTCCATGTCCCACAGCTCCTCCGTTAACTAAGATAACCTCCTTTATCATGAACCCGGGGTCAACCTGCTAGCTCTGCAGGCTAATACTCTCCGTTATCAAAGCATAGCCTTCAGATTTTCATCCTGACTTTTAGGTCACCCTGTTGTCCCACTACTGTTGCCACGTGTTTGGTGTTTTTGTGGCAACATTAGCAGACAGACACAGAGATAAACATATCTGAAAACCTTTAGCAGGTTAGCAGCTTCCGTAGCGCCCTCTAGAAACGCCACGTCAGAGACCAGACCAAAAAAGTCAATCACCAAACTGTTACTGAGCACAGCAGGGATAAAAGGAAACGAACCGGTATAACTAAAAACACACTAAATATCCGTTCTTACAACATATATGAAATAGACTTCGCTTTGTCTTAACCAGCAGAGCAAGAAACATCCTCCTCTTTAACAAAGTTTTCCTAGTTGAGCTCACTCTCACCAGCTATAAGTGAAAAGGAAACCGTTTTACTAAGTCTAGACATCATAACTACCTACTCCGTTGCCAAACTAACTGTTTATTTCCAGAAAACATTGCAAAAGACTGCTTAACAAAGTGCATTTTATCAGTTGTAGATATGACCTGCAGTTAGCCCATTCACAGCTAACGCTAGCAGCTCCAATGAATGAGTGGGGACTGTTAGCATGTGGCTAACTAGCCGCAGGAGACAACGACCCCACGGTGACAGTGACGGACATAAATAGACACATTCAAGAGTCACGAAGGGGGAAACAATGTAGAGCCTGTTCTAAAATCACAGCAAAAGCTCACCTGCACATGACCTGCTCTTCCATATCTTGAGCAGCAGGATGATGATTGCAGCCAGATGAGAGAGGTCTCCTGTCAGTCTGAAGATGTTCATGGTCGCAGAACAGAGTGACACAGTCTAAGGAGCTGACGCAGATCTCACCCTGTTGTTCCCCTCAGGAGTTTCACTCTTAATTTTCCCTTGTGAGAAGGTTTTCTCCTCCACAACTTAGTCGCAAACCAGGCTGTGCGGTTTCTACGATTGAAAATATGGCGAGAGTGCAGGTCGACGTGGAAGGGGGCGGGACAAAACACAAAGACGGGTTTGGATTGGAGGAGAAAAGTGACCGTCAGCAGGAGAAGACCCGCCCACAGAGCCCCGCACGGCAGAGGAGGGACAGGAGCCTGGGTGGGACAATGGGTGGGAACGCGACCACCAACATTTCAACAGAGCTATTAACATCCTGTTCAACAAAAGCCCCTTTTCGACAGTAAACACCATATTAAATGAGAATTTGGCGAAGTTATTGTGTTTTTTGCACATACTAAGTCGACATTTTGAGGTTAAAAATCCAAGTGTGCCATCTCATAAAATTAACTTTTAATCTCAAAATTTTGATTTTTTTTTTCAAAATGCTGGTTTATCTTAAAAAAAAGAAAATCTTTATTTCAAAATAATAAAAAAGCTTTAATTCAAAATTCAGACTTTTCATCTTGAAATTTTGACTCTTTTCATCTCATAGTTTTGTCGTTATTATCTGAAAATTTCAGCTTTCTACAAATAAAACTGGTGATTTTTCTCAAAATATTGTCAATAACTCCCAATTTCGACTTTTTTCTCGTTTATTGATCTCAGAATTTGTCTTATTAACTCAATATTTCAACTTTTCTCCCCTAAAATGCTGATTTATCAAAAGAAAAAATGTCTATCTCAAAATAATAAATAAGCTTTAAATAGAAATTTAGACTTTTGATCTTAAATTTTGCCTCTTTCCATCTCATATTTTTGTTGATATCTGAAAAGTTCAACTTTCTTCAAATAAAACTGGTGATTTTTCTTAAAATCTTGTCAATACCTCAAAATTTTGACTTTAATGTCATGTTTATAAATCTCAAAATGTTGTCTTTATTGTCTCAAAATTTAAACTCTTCTCATAGTGACTCATCTAAAAATTTCGACTCTCTTATCTTCAAATTTTTACTTTTTATCCCAGAATTTTGACTGAATATGAGCTTTAAAAAAATACCTGCTGAGCAACCTGTTATAATCACATTAACAAATGAACAACCCTGCTGTACAACCTATTCTAATCACATTTTGTACATTTAACTATGAGTGTGAAACTAATAAAGGCCAACCAATTTATGACTTAAAGTCAAAATACCTATTTTTGCCAGACTCACACTCACTGAATACTGGATTTTAAATAGTTTGGATGCATGTCCTGGGAAAGACACAACAACTTTTGACAAGAGACTTATGTCAACTATGTTTTTGTGATGAAGTAGCTTTCTTTGTATTTAGAAGCAGCACATTTTCTTTTATTTCTGTCTTTAGTTGGGATTAAGCAATGAAGATCAATGTGTTGGTGTTTTCTTTCAATAACAAATAATGTGCATGAGTATAATATCTGTTTGACATATATTTTAGATCTACATATTCAGTAAGTTTCAGATCTTATTCTTGAATTACATTTATGCCAATACTGTGCATGAAATGAGCTTTTTTTGGCCCCAAAAGTTAAACTTCTTCATGACAAAAACACATCTTGAGTCAACATTTTCTACACGTTTTTTTGAAGCAGAAGCAGGAACTCAGTGATGAGGAAGTGCATTACATCTACTTCCCATGGTGTCAGCCTCTTTGACAACCTTGTGTAAGGAATACGGAGATCACTTACAAGTTGTCGAGTGACAAACATGAAGCAGACGTTTTGGCTTTCTCTCCTGCTTTTCATCTTACCAGTAACAGGTGAAAAACCTTTTTTTTTCATTTTGTGTATTTAGAGACAGATATTCAGAAGAAATTTTCTGTTTGGTCGATGAATATATTTTTCTTTTTGTGTTTTGAAATCAAATCTTTTGAATTTCATTTAAGTAAAGTGTATGTGAATGGCTACATTTAAATGCCTTTTTATTTCAGAGGGCATGAGGAAAGATGAAATCTGCTTATCACAGCAACAGAGGGTGATCCACAGAAAATCTGGACAAAGTGTTGTTCTCCATTGTACTGTGAGCTCACACTGTTTAACCCGAGGTCAGAAGTACGAGTGGTTCTCATTCAAAGAAAACTCACATCTTCGTCTAAATGTGGATAGTAATCCTCAGAAGTACGGCCTGGAGAGAGCATCTTTACACATCAAGTCCCTTCATGGTAACGACAGTGGGATTTACCACTGTGCTGCAGAATCACTGAGAGGACAAGAACGGGGCAACCAGCATGTGGCACTGGGTACTACTCTGGTAGTGACAGGTACGGGTGTTTCAAAGAGAATAAATCATTTTCAATTACGAAGATGAAATGAATTATTTAGTTGTGTGATGACAGCAAATTTCTTTTTGGTTAGAAAAAGTTGATTTGATGGTGAGGGACATTCTCCTGTGGTCGTCATTTGTCCTCTTGGCCGTCTACAGCTTAGCACTAGCGACACTTATCATCAAGAAGGTAATAAAAAAGAAATTAATTCAAATGTTCTATCATGATAAATCAGAATTGGACAAACAAGAAATGTGAAAACAGCCTATTTTTCTGTGTTGTAGCACGGCTGCAGTATGAGCACCTGCAAAAAGACGCCAAAAACTCCTCAGGTAATTGAAGAGACTTTTTTCTTTATCATTTATAGAAGAACTTTAAGGCTGCATGTTGTTTTTTTCCCCTAAACAATTCATAACATTTTTTTCTAGGATTTAAGTTTTATTTTTCTCCACTTCAAAGATTCTAGTCAAACAATTTTATGCAAGTTATTATAATTTCCAGTACTTTTTAAGTATCTAATTCTGTTGTTTTGAAGGTGATACAATTTAAAAATTGAGTTATCATTTTCAATGTAATTTACTGGACAAAAAAAGAAATCTCCACATGACTCTTTTACTCTTTCACTTTGTCTTCAAAATAAAAAAGAGGAACAGCAATCTAACACAGAAACTGCTCTGACATCACCACAAATGACAAAAATTCCAACACATTACACTTTTTCTAAATGAACGTCTTCCAAACCTTCCTTTACAGAGCAGCTCAACAAAAAAAAGACAATTTCGTGATGTGCTGCAAGAAATTCACAGCAGAAACAGCCAGCAGAGAGAAAAACAAGCTGTGAGTAGAGACTGTTAATGTTGTTGCAGCATGTTGAAGTTTTCAGAGAAGTGAAGCAAAGATGGAACTTCTGCACCGCTTGTGTCACAGCGTGGACTTTAAATGTGTGACCGTAATTCTTACCTAAAGTCTGTTTGTGTTTCAGGCTGCAAGTGCTGATTTCAACGGCTCAAGTGATGACATTTACCAAAACGTCTGAGCTGCTTTTCGGTGGCGTTACGTTTTCAGATTTAAAACTGTGTCATTCTGACTGAGAGGAAACGCAAACGTCATGAACAAGATGGAGGAAATGAGGAAATCAGCCGAGGTCACGGCAGCAGCAGATGAGTCTCATGAGGTCAGACGCAACAACCGCAAAGGACGGTCCTGAGTCATCGTTCTTTTCCTCTCCACTTTTTCAGTTTCAGCAGCGACAAACGACACAGAGGTCTCTAGTGGGATTTGTAGTTCCATCTTTGTCATGTTAATGGTTATTAGAGGTGCTATACGACAACAGGAACTTTTCCCAGGAACTAGAGATATTTTGAGGAACTGTGTTTCATGGACAGGAAATTGTCTAAATTCAGTTCCAGGGTGGTAAACCCCCTCTGGAAAGTCCCTGATCAGGGGGTGTGACTTTCCAAAGATCCCAGAACTTTGTGGAGCACCTGCACCTGCAATGTTGAAAGTTCCTGATTTGTGTTTTGGTGTTTCATTTCTCCCACTGTCCACAAAAAAAAAAAAAAAACGACAAACAATTTGGTGTTGCACAAATCTACATTTAATCACAAACTTTGGTAACCAAAGTAAAAAAGAAAAGTTAAAATGTTACTTAACTTCTTGTTGATTTAAAGGCACATTACAGATGAGTTTAGTTTTTACAGAACTATTTACAAAAGAGAGGAAAGGCAGAGTTCCTGGGGTTACAGACCAATTTTCTCTGAAATTGAGATTCTCAGGAATTTCGAATGTATGTATATAAAGGCAATATTTAGCCACCTGGTATTTCTGTGTTCATCTTTATTATAAATATACATAGAACTGTATGTAAACAAGCTCATTAAGTTTTGTAAAAAAAAAAAGACCCACAGGTACAGACAGTTAACATTATTGTTTTTTTCACATTTAAGTTGAGGTGTCTTGTAAGTAAAGGTTTTGAATGTGGGTTTTTGTTTTCACATTTTAGTCAAACATCAGCAGAGAGTTGGTCCTCCTTTCTTCGAGAAGGGCCTGAGTCCATCAAAGTCTTTTTGGGGCCTGCCACTAGATAGTGTTGGTTATTCTGTTTTTGCTCAACATCTCTTTGTGAGCAGGCTCCATTAACAGCCTGCACAGGCACATGACAACTGTCCACCCATCAGTGCGATGCTTTTAAAAGACAGATCCCTTAGTTTCTACAAGCAGCAGCTTAAGATGAAAAGTTATCAAAGGAATTCTTTAACTCAGTGGGCGTGGCCTCAAAAGATCACCAAGTTGACCTTTTTTTAGGTATAAATGCAAACCTCAATAAGTCTTTACATAGAAAGAGACCTCCGCTGAAATGCACAGTGTCACAGCCTGATCTGTGTGTTAAATACATGTCACACAAGCTGGGGTCGCAACCCCCTACAAGCACACTGGAGGGGGGTCACTGCAAATTTGGCGCTTACAATGCCTACTATTTATTTCAGAGCACTTTCCGCTCAATTACAATTACATAAGTATTGTCACTTAACTTCTGCTTCTTGACTTAAAGTCTCTTTTAATTCAGTTCCTTATTGTGTACAATTTTTTCTTCAAGAACTTTAACCTTAAATGGTAGAAAGAAAAAGCATCCTGGCATAAGCAATAGCTCCCAACTCAAATTCATACCCTTAAAAAGTCTGATGATTGTCTTCTCCCCAAATGTTACAAAACTTATCTCTGAAGTCTTGTTTTTTTCCCTTCTTGATTTTGATTGTTACTCATGCAGTGACGTGACAGCTCTGCGTCTTGCGTACGTTGTGTAATGGAAACAATGAAATACCTGCACAAAAACAAAGCCGTCAGTGGACTCAGGCCCTTCTTACATGCTGCGGTTGAGCTGGCAAAAGAATGAGCAATTTCCTCCCAAAACTTGTAAGTCTTCTCGTGTGCTAGCAGCCATAAGGCACAAGTCGGTGCACCTTGTTGAATTACTGCACTAATGAACACGTCTGGAGTATTAATTGCACTTGGTCATTTGTCCTGCATTAACTGCAAAGATGACTTGCTTGTGAGACCGTATTGTTCTGAATATAAAACGGGATCGTCTTATATCCAGGATCGTCTGATATTCCGATCAATACGGTATTTAGTTTTCTTGAAAATGTAAACAGAATACTTCTCAGAAAGCTCTACTGTGTCAGATAAAACATTTTGATATAAATGCATTAAAATCAAGTCAATAAAATCTCATAGCATGTTTTGGTCAGTTAAATGAGGTTCAGTCTGTTATTTTCTTGGAATGATTATGTTTGATTCAACATGTTAATTCATATCCTACAAGCATCTCTATGAGCCAGTTTCTTATCACTCAATTTGAGTGTTTCATTCATCAGAACAAACGTAATGAGAGTCTGATTGTACTCACAGCCTCTTTTTTAAGTTTACTGGATTTAATGCTGTCAGAGTTTGCTAAGGTTATGCCATAACTGAGAACTACCTTCATGATTAAGGTCCTCTTCATTTTTGTAATCCAACACACAGAGGTCAAAACAACTAATGTTGTTTGTAAAAGGAAAGATAATTCTCTAATTCCGTGCTATTATGATTGAAATGTGTACATCATTTTAGCTATTGTATCACATGCCTTCTGCTACTGCTCTGAAAGTATAACCTTTAAAGAAATCCCACGTAAAACTTTTTTATTATTTCTGGGGTATTTTTTTTTACTACACACTTATTTTCATAGTTCCTCTTCTGGGGACTATTGGAATCTAGTCTTTTTGATGCCGAGCATATCCTCTATGAAATGTTGCTGTGGTCACTCTGAGGACTATGACTGAAATATAACTCAGTATCAGAGAAAAGATGTGAAAATTTGAATTTTTTTGAAAGGAAGAAAGATTAAAGTATCTTTAATCCAGCAATATTAATTCAGGATTTCTAGTAGGATGACACATTTCATGTATTTAAATTCTAACCACAAACTGGATCAGTACAAACCTCAATTTCTTGGTTATTGAATTCGCTGAGTGTGACATTCTATAGTTAGTTGTCGATGTACTTTGTTTCCACTGTGTGACTGTTGCGTATTGAAAACGGCCTCCATGCCAAGGCCTGTAGAGCAGAGACGCACATTGGAACCAGACACACCAAGTAAAACATGGCACCGTGGAGGTTCTCCAAGGCGCTGCAAACAAAGAAAGACTCATCACTGATATTATACACACCATGTTCTTACACTTTTTTTCTTTATCCTGCTGGACTATGTGCTGATCTTTCTTTGTTTCTGTTTAACAATGTATCACTTGTAGGTTCCTGTTGATATTTTTTTGGTGCTTGCATTGTTATTTTTATCACTATTACTGTGAAAAGTGTCAGTATATTTTTAAACTTGGGTTAGATGATTCATCAAAAATAATCAAAACAAACATTTTGAGCTTCTGACCGAAATTAAACAGCTGTGACTGTTCTCTCAGCAGCTTCAAAATCGACTGTTTCAGCATCTTAGCCCCACTTCAACATGTCTGAATCACAGTTTGAGAAAATACTAGCTGTTTATCATCCCCCATCCCTTCAGCTGATGTAAGCCAACGCTAAAGAAAAAGGTACATGCATTAAACTATCAGCCCTGATATGTTACGTTCTGCTTTTTAAACAGGTGTTTTATTATTTCTAGGTGTTGAGTTTAATTCTGGAGCATTGAATAGGAGATATGACTTCACTGTTTGTCTTCAGACTGATTCACTCAGAGCTGTCAGATTATTCAGAAACAGTGTTGGGAAGGGTGCGTTTGATTTATTCACCCAGTCTGCCCCATTTGTGGAATAATGTTGTTTTCATCTTGACGGTTCGTTAATTTCACGGATAAAGTCTGCACTATTCATACTTCTGTAGTACAATAAATATAATTTGAATCCAAATATTACTCGTAATTTTAGGGTTGTGATACTAGTTGTTTCAGACAGACATGAAAATCAATTTTTTGAAGAAGTAGTAAAAAGATGAGCACCAGGGGGGAAACTGCTGTGAATAAAAGATGTTTCGTATCCTGAGCCCTTCATCATATTTTATAGTGGATCATGAGTTGACTATTTTGTTACATTCCTGGTGTAAACCCTGTGGAAAAACAGTTTTAGTGCCCAAAGGTAATACATCTAATCTTTTCCAACACTTGGAGCACCATCACGAATATGAACAGAAAGTTCAGTGAATTGTTGTTTGGTTTTTTGCCATAATAGCCCAGCCCTACTTTGAACGCAGTTTATAAAGTCTAATACTAGTATTGGCTTTTAAAAAAGGCTTGTGTGAGAAATGACTCCTTAATAGAGCTGTCAAATGCTTCAACCTTTTCAATACAAATTAATTACTGGATTTCAACAGTAGCTTATATTTTTGATTACATGATAAAATTTAACTATTTTGCATTTTTAAAAAGTTTTAAAACCCTATTTAGATTCTGTAGTTTATTTAAACTGATACAGTTAAAAGAAGCGTGAAACTCTTAGTACCTTGGATCTGAATCACTTCCTGTGTCCTTCAGCTGTTCGTATCCAAACTGGTTGAGGATGCTGAGCACCAGCATAGGAGCCAGAGACTGAGCAGGCTTTGTGAACAGGGCATTTGTCCCAAACACCATGGAGGAGAGTGGGGAACTTCACAGGAGGGGGGAAAAAGACAAAAATAGAAAATAATAGAACAAAGAAATCAATTCACATGTTAGATAACAGTTTCTTTGTTTCTTATTAAGGTCAAAAAGAACCTGGGCATATATGAAACATTTGTAATTTAGGGATTTTTTAGGGCGTAAAAGGTGCTATTGCCCTTATTTCTTTTTCCTGCACTATATATTTCAATAAGAATACAAAATGATCACTTCCTTTTTTCATTAATTGTTCTCTTACCTGCGCTTGAACTTCTGCATGTCTGAGTCAATGATGTCAGCCAAAGGCAAGCCGAAAAGACTGAAAGCTGCTTGGACAAACACCCTGTGTAAGAGATTATTCAGACAATAAATATAAAATTAGATCAATAAAAACAATCAAAGTGGCTTTGTTTTTTTTTTGTTTTTTTAAATGACAGGGAGAACTTACATGTTAATCGTCAAGAAAAACGCCAGGACATAGTAGTGCTGAGGACCAAGCGCAAGCATCACAGCTGCCATCACAGCCTCCGTGTAGAAGGCGAGAAGTATGAGCCTGTAATAACCAAGGCCATGGAGCAGACGCTGACAGCTCAGTACTAAGAGCTGAAAATAAAAACAAGGAATTAGAATCAGTGCATGATGAAGAATTTGTGTAAATTATACGAGTGGTTTAATATTATTTCTCTGGACTGACAAAAACAACAACGCTGAGAGGGCACACATTGCAGATGATAAGAATGCATTTCCTGCCGATCCACTTATTAACTTCTCTAGTTATCATTCTAGCTATTTGGATGTCTTAAGAAAGGAGTGCAACTGATGATTAGTGTCAAAAGGTTGGACACAAAGAGGGCAAGAGGAGAAGTGGACAGCAAAAGACATGACCGAGTGAAATCAAAAATGCAAAAAAGATCTCCATATTAAAGGATCACAAAAACAAAGTATATTGCACCAGGGGAAATTACCTGTGGACAGATGAATCCAGCTCCATACATGACACTCTTGGCCAATGATGGAAGCACATTTTGAGGAATCAGGTGCTCCGTAAAAATCATGGTGAAATTATTGAAAAAAGCCAATATGAAAACTTGGAAGAAATTCATCACTACAAATAGCTGGAAGTCCCTGTTGGTGAGGATTTGCCAGATCAAAGTTCTTAAATTGGAGAATGAAGGTCCTGACTGACTGGACGTCTGCTCCACATTCTGCTGAGACTCAGATTGAGATCCTTTGTTGTCAAAGCGGCTCTCACTGTGAAAACCTGTGTAGAGCATGCAGCCGCAGCTCAGGATGGCGATCAGCACCGTGTAGGCTTGAAAAGATGCAAAGTCCTCCATGTTTTTGGACAGAATACCACAGAAGAGGACACTGGAGGAGCCAACGAGTGAAGCCACCTGAAAAATAAAGAAGATGGCGCATTTGGATTGAGCTCTGGACAAAAACTGAGGAAAAACATAGGTTTTTGATGAGGTCACACCTCCCTTACCTGGCTGTACTTAACAAGTCTAAGTCTGCTCTGATGCTGGCAGGAAATCTCTGCAAACAACGCACACTGAGCCAGGAGCACAAACGTCAACAAGCCATCAAAAGCGCACAGAGCCACGGTCAGATGGAGACCACTTAACCAATCACCAGGTGCGTAGTTGCGCCATGGGAACCAGGCTAAGAGGAAAGTGAGCGAGTACAGCGGTGCACCGTACAGGATGGAGAGACGACGTTGGGAACAGCAGGGAACCTTGGAGTTATCTTGGAGGTATCCAAAGAGCGGATCATTGACTGCATTCCACACCATGTACATCACCTAAAGACAGGAATAACTCATTAGTATAACACTTCAGATAGGTTCCACTGTATTTATCAAATAAAACTACACAGCCTGGCCAAAAAAAGAATCATCACCCGGATTTAACCAAGCAAATAGGTACAAGCCTCCTATTGGATAATTACTTCATGGTTGAATATCTTTCAGCTGGAAACTACAGCTGATGAAATGAGTAACTTCTCATTTCTTAAACAACCATGGAGAAAGACGCATCCTGTGGTCGTGGAAAAGATGTCAGTCTGTTTGAGAAGAGTCAAATCATTGGCATCAAGCAGAAAAAACATCTAAGGAGATTGATGCAGAAACTACTAAAATTGAGTTAAGAACTGTCCAACGCATTATTAAAAACTGGAAGGATGGTGGGGACCCATCGTCTTACAGGAAGAAATGTGGTTGGAAAGAAAATCCTGTATGATTGGGATCTACAGTCACTCAAACGTTTGGCCAAATCAAATTGAAGAAAAACAGCAGTAGAACTCAGGAGTATGTTTAACAGTGAAAGTAAGAGCATTTCTACACATTTAAGGAATTTAAGGAATTGGGACTGAACAGCTGTGTTGTCTTAAGAAAACCACTTTTCCAGTAAGGCTAACAGGGAAAAAAAGGCTTCAGTTTGTTAGGGATCATAGAAATTGGACTCAGGAATGAAAAAAGGTCGTTTACTCTGATGAGTCCAGATTGACCCTGTTCCAGAGTGATGGGTGCATCAGGGTAAGAAGAGAGGCAGGTGAAGTGATGCACCCATCATGACTAGTGCCTACTGTACAAGCCTGTGGGGGCAGTGCTATGATCTAGGGTTCAGCAACATCATGTCTCCAAAGGATGAGGTCAGCTGACTACCTGAATGTACTGAATGACCAGGTTATTCCATTAATGGAGTCTTTCTTCCCTAATGACAAGGGCATATTCCAAGATGACAATGTCAGGATTCATGGGGCTCAGATAGTGTAAGAGTGGTTCAGGGAACATGAGACATGTTTTTCACAGGGCCCAGACTTTAACCCCATTGAGAATCTTTGGGATGTGCCGGAGAAGACTTTGTGCAGTGATCAGACTCTCCCATCATCGATACAAGATCTTGGTGAGACATCTTTTTTTTTTTTTGGCCAGGCAGTGAGAGCTACACTGAGAAAAACAAATGTCACTAAACTTACAGCAAAACCAAATGAGGGAGGAAAAGACAAAACCCATAACTGTACAAAGGTTTTTAAAGTATACAAACAAAAACTAAAAATACTTTTGATCTCACAAAACTGCTAGTTTTCATTTGTCACCAGTTTCCTATTGATCCAAGAGGAAATAAAGTTCCAAGAGCTTTCAGAGAGCAGTTTGAATACTTAAGCAAATGCAAAGCATGGAATTCAAATACTATTATAACAGTGAAATTTTATCTTGAATTGATGTAATATGATGTAATTTTGTCCATGATGGTAATAAGTTAAGATACTTACTTGGGATCTGTGGAATGCTCCTTCTGACACCTTGTACTTGTTAATAAATAGCTTAACATAGTAGAAGCTGAATATATTGTTTATCATACACGATCCAAGTGTAGTCATGGCATAGGCCAGAGCTGCATGGTTGACCCCGAGGTTCCTCACGAGGCGGATCGCACTCATTTTGTCGGAGGTTTCACCTGCTGCAGGTTTCTCTACTGTGACCATAACAGACCAGGTAACCGAGAACCCAGTCACCAGTCAATCCAGGTGAAGTCAACACCTGCAACATGTGACGCTTCCTTACGCTTCAATTAACATTGTTGCATATTTCTCCTTGTTCTTCGGTGCACACAAACAGCCACGAGCCCTCGGAATGTGCCGGTAACAATCAGAATCCTCGCGGACTTGGCAGAATATAAACTCAAACCAGCGAAACTCGATTTTCGTGTCTACCGGGTTGGGCGGGCCAGAGACTGAGAACACACATCTCTGATTGGCTAAGAGATCATATGGGTTAAAGTTTCTGCTCTGTGATTGGATAATACAGCATGCTTCTCAGCGAAATCAGGAAGAGACATCTGTTGTATTTCCAATGGGGAGGCATCATTAAACAGTGTTTGAGAGCTTAATATGATGAGAGTCAGCGGGTTTATTTATTTAGTAATTATTTTTTTTATTTGCTGTTGCTAGTTATATGATTAAAACCGACAGTTACCGGATGTTAAATTCATATTTCAGTGTTGCCACGTTGCTGTAGACTCACTAAAAGGATGTGTGACATCCTGTACACACTAAGCGGTAGCTCACCTAAAAACACACACATCTGTGTCTCAGGTGTGCAGTAGGAGGGGTCTCCTCCTCCTCAACTGATATTAGAAAATGTTGACTGTCATGATTCTGGAGGAAGAGTTTGACTGTCACACACCACAGTCACAGATCTGTGGTTGTCAGAACTTACATTAAATGTTTGACTCAGACCATTAAAAATAGGCATCATTTCCTTTGGCTAGGAGTAATGTGCAACAACTGCCCCCCCTGGTGACTGGCAGCAGTCAAACACTCTGTCTCCCTCATTCATTTCAATGGGGCTGTGCTCAAACTTTAAAAAGTAAATACATCTTGTTGGAGTGTTTCTCAAACCAGTATGCAGAAGTGGTATGAAAGTATTATTAGGCTGCATTGTTTAAGTCCTCTGTTTTACTGAAAAGTTTCTTTGTCATTCATTACTGGGGGTTAAAAAACAGAAATGAAGGTCTATAGTCTGCCCTTGTGATGCAGTAACAACTATGCCAATGTGGATTCTAAGACAGTCGTACACTGTTCAGAGTTAATTATTTTCTAATGTCCTTCTTAATATATGTATTATTTGCATTTCAGAGGAAAAATGAAATTACTCTTTTGAGGGAAAAGTAAAATGGTTCCCTAAGTTGTTCAAAAGATTGAAAGGTTATTGTGTTTTTTTTCATTCTTGACTGATTCTATCAAAAGTAAAACAAATCAGTCTTTTTCTTCTTTTATTTATATAGCTGCAACTTTGGTATATAAACAGCACCATCTAATACTACATTCAATACTGGTAAGCTACAGAAAAGTTTCTGATTTGTAGAGTACCTGGACTGTTTTATCCACAAGAAACTGAACAACATTCAGGCATTGCACAAATCCACCCTTAATAAACACTTTGACAACCATTTTTTAAAATTTATTTATTTAAAGTCAGTATGTAATTATACTTCATATTGATTTAAAGGCACATTCAGAGGAGTTTAAGTTTCTACAGTACTATTTGTGGTAATGCTTTCTTTGGGAGGCAGAGTTCTTGAGTTGGCAGACAAATTTTCTCTGAAGGATACTTAAAATTTTCAGATAAAGGCAATATCCCTCCACCTGGTAAGGCTTGTTCAGAAATTAAATAGAACTTCATGTAATCATATACATTCACACAGGAAGACAGCTGTGAGAAAAATGAATTTGTTGAGAGGAAGTGTGTCTTACTACACATTAAAGTATTTTTAATCCAGCAAGATTCAACCAAGATTTGTGGGATGAGACTTTAAGTGTGACACTGGTTGTCAATGCACCTTGGTCCAACTATGTGACTGTTGCGTATTGAAAATGGCCTCCAAGCCACAGCCTGCAGAGCAGAGATGCACATTGGCAGCAGACACACCAAATAAAACATGGCACCATGGAGGTTCTCCAAGGCGCTGCAAACAAGGAAAGACTTATCACTGATATTATACACACCACGTTCTTCGGTTTTATTTTCTTTATTCTGCTGGACTATGTGCATCATGATCTTTAAATGTTCTTGGCATTTAGAGGTGTCTGTTGATATTAAAGCTGCCGGTACCCAACATATCTTGGAACTCAGCGAGAAAAGACAATGAATCAAATGTGTCTAGGGCTGTACACTAGTCAATTTATATAGTTATATATAGTATATAGTAGCTGCTGTAGTAGCTTCTACTTTTAATCACAAGGTTAAATTGAACTGCTTTGCATTTTAAATCATACCTTGGGTCTGAATCACTTCCTGCGTCCTTCAGCTGTTCGTATCCAAACAGGTTGAGGATGCTGAGCACCAGCATAGGAGACAGAGAGTGAGCAGGCTTTGTGAACAGGGCATTTGTCCCAAACACCATGGAGGAGAGTGGGGAACTTCACAGGAGGGGGAAAAATCATTCAATCCATACGTTAAAACAATAATAATAATAACAGAGAGAGCTGAAAGTGAATGCTCAGTGAACCTGAGTACAGTTTGAGAGAGCTGCTGTGTGGCTGGCTGCATGTATCTATTGATGTGTGTTCAAAGACAATGACATGAGTATAACTTAAAATGTTTGGAAACAAATATTTGACAAAACTAAAATGTGCCTAATCAACAAAGAAATTTCCGGGACCCCTGCAGTACTCCCATAGACCTCCTGTTGAAGACTCCTGGTCTGAAGTCTTGTTTGAAATAGATGAAGATGCTGGATTTTCAATCGAGAGATGGAGCCTGTGTTTCACATATTGGGCCTCCCATGCCTACACTTAATATCAAAATATAATAAGAGACTACACTGCATTCACAGTGCTTCTGCATTTTAATGCAGAGCCTGGTGTCTTTAATATCATGATGCAGGGATTTTCTATTCTGCCCATAATGTAGATTGTTTTCATAACCCTGAGTATTTATTTGGATTTGTTCTGGTGTTTGTATTATTCTGTTTGCTAATTTTGTTTTTAGCTTTTGCCGCATTTTGTACTTATTCTTAATTTGTAAAAGTGAAAAAGTAATGGATAAGTTGTTAAAAAAGAAAGATCTGTAGGTTGGTGATTTATAACTAGTGGAAAAGGTGCTGTTCCTTTATTTCCTTTTGCATGCACTAAATGTTCAAATCAAAATACAAAATGAAAATTTCTTTTTATCATTCATTTTTATCTTACCTGCGCTTGTACTCCAGCATGTCTGCGTCAATGATGTCGGCTACAGGCAAGTTGAAAAGACCGCAGGATGTGTGGACAAACACCCTGTATGAGAGATTATGATGACAATAAACAAAAGTCAATCGAAACAGTTTTGTTTTCCTGTTTTTTATGGGTTTTTTTTGTTTTGTTTTTTCAATAAAAGCATTGTCTTACATGTTAATAGTTAGGAAAAATGCCAGGACATAGTAGTGATGAGGACCAAGCAGAATCATCAGAGCTGCCATGACAACCTCTGTGTAGAAGGTGAGAAGAAATATCCTATAGTAGCCCAGACCCTGTAGCAGACTCTGACAGCTCAATATTATCAGCTAAAAAAAATAAAATAAAACAAAGGATTAGAATTAATGCATGATGAAGAATTAATGGACATTATACCAGTGATTTAACATTATTTCTCTGGGCTGACAAGAAAAAATACTGTCAACACTATTATAAGCAATGTTGTAAGTGACAAAAAATCCTTTGTAAAATACATTTTGGACTGATAATTACACACATGACCCTGCTACACCTCTTATTGTTTGTGTACTCTAGTTGTGTTATGTGGGTGACTCCAGAGATTTGTGCACAGTTGTGAGAAGTTGTAGCGAGCAAAAGAAGACGTGACTGATGATGAAAAAATCAAAAATGCAAGAAAGATCCCCATGTTAGGGGATCATGAAAACAAAGTATATTGCACCTGGGGAAATTACCTGTGGACAGATGAATCCAGCTCCATACATGACACTCTTGGCTGATGATGGAAGCACATTTTGAGGAATCAGGTGCTCCGTAATAATCATGGTAAAACTATTGAAAAAAGCGGCCTTGAAACCTTGGAGGAAATTAATGGAAACAAATATCTGGAAGTCTCTGTTAGTGAGGATTTGCCAGATCAAAGTTCTTAAATTGGAGAATGAAGGTCCTGACTGACTGGACGTCTGCTCCACATTCTGCTGAGACTCAGATTGAGATCCTTTGTTGTCAAAGCGGCTCTCACTGTGTAAACCTGTGTAGAGCATGCAGCCGCAGCTCAGGATGGCGATCAGCACCGTGTAGGCTTGGAAAGATGCAAAGTCCTCCATGTTTTTGGACAGAATACCACAGAAGAGGACACTGGAGGAGCCAATGAGATGAGCCACCTGAAAATAAAATGATAGGGTATTTGGGGAAAGGAAAGCTAGAGTGTGAGTTTCAGGGAAAATAGAGGAAAAACATAGGTTTGCAATGAGGTCACACTTCCCTTACCTGGCTGTACTTTATTAGTCTAAGTCTGCTCTGATGCTGGCTGGAAATCTCTGCAAACAACGCACACTGAGCCAGGAGCACAAACGTCAACAAGCCATCAAAAGCGCACAGAGCCACAGTCAGATGGAGACCACATAACCAATCACCAGGTGTGTAGTTGCGCCATGGGAACCAGGCTAAGAGGAAAGTGAGCGAGTACAGCGGTGCACCGTACAGGATGGAGAGACGACGTTGGGAACAGCAGGGAACCTTGGACTTATCTTGGAGGTATCCAAAGAGCGGATCATTGACTGCATTCCACACCATGTACATCACCTAAAGACAGGACTGACTCATTAGTATAACTCTTTAAGTAGGTTTCATTGCAGTTATTAAATGAAACTATTCAAAATTTTGTTGCTTTTCGGAGAGCTTTACAAAGACAAAACAATCTCTAGACTTATGGCACAACTTGCTGCGTAAAGACCATAGACTGGTGAAGACCCATCACGGCACAAGGGGTTTTTAAGTATGTAAACAAGAAGTAAATATATCTTTGATGCCACAACACTGCTAGTTTTAATTTATCACCATTTTTATTTATTCATGAGGAAATAAAAAAGAGTTTTTACAGAGCAGTTTGAATGCTACAGTAATTACAATGCAGGTAATTCAAGTACTCATTGTTATACTTTAACCATGCAACTTTCACATGTATTGAAGCAACTTGGTGCAACTTTGTCCATGACTGGTAATAAGTTAGTTAATACTCACTTGGGATTTGTGGAATGCTCCTTCTGACACCTTGTACTTGTTAACAAACAGCTTCACATAGTAGAAACCAAATATACTGTTTATCATGCAAGATCCAAGTGTAGTCATGGCATAAGCCAGAGCTGCATGGTTGAAATGACATTTCCTCATGGGTTTTACTTTTTTCATTTATCCAGAGAATACACCTGCAGCAGGTTGTGACCTTAGGAGTCCAGGCAAATTTAGTCCGTGGAGATAAGGGTGCCACTTGCAAATCAAATTCCCTTGAGCTTTTGGATAATATTGCTGCACATCACACCCGCCTCTTGAGTATAGTTGATCAGTTTGGTCTCTATGTCTGAGTGAATGTGCATTGGGAATGTTTCAGGATGTGGGTGTGGACCGCATCCTCATGACTTGGCAACACACACGCTTAATAACACCAAACTCGATTTTCATGTCTCCCGGGTTGGGCGGTGAGAGGTTAAGAAAACAAATCTCTGATTGGCTGAGAGAGCGTGGAGTTGAAGCCTCTGCGCTGTGATTGGATGAGAAGGATGCTTGTCAGCTCGAGCAGGAAGTGACATAAAATATTTACTTTTTGAAATAAATAACTTTAGAGTAGAGTACATTTTCACAACTTTCAAGACTTTATTACAGAAAAAAGTAAGCATTATTTTCTTACTCTTTTTTTACTTGTCCTTCCTTCCCCGTTACAACCGCCACCTACCGGATGTTGAGGAGTATTTAAGTGTTGCCACGTTGCCGTAGACAACAGTCTGTCACTAGGAGGATGTGTGTAGTTGACGTCCTGCACACACTCAGCGTTGACTCTGCTCAGGAAACACACACACCTGTGTGCCAGGTTCGCATTAGGAGGAGTCTCCCTCTCCTCAGCACGGTTTTGGAAAATGTTGACGGACATGATAGTGGAGGAAGAGTTTGACAGGCCCGGGGAGCTCTGGTACGCACCGCAGGACCTGGAACACGGTAAGAGCCGCACCATAGACCGAGCTGCTGCTGTGGTCGCACCCCAAACTTTGACAGTCAGACTCAGTGATTTTAGGGAATTATTCATAAAACTACAAGGATGTTGACATTTCAAAACATTAGGTTTTCTGTGTTTTTTGTTTTTCATGGCGTGATGCTCTTGATTTTCCATAAAATTGTTAGAATCAGACATCATAACAGAAGCCTGAACAAACGGACTGTGATATGAAATGAGATTAAGTTCTACAGTCTGCCCTTGTGATACAGTCACAACCACACTCATGTGGTAAACATCCTAAGGCAGTCAGGGTTGATCAGTGTAGATTGTTTTCTATTGTACAGCTTATCATGTGTGTTATTTCTTTCACAAGACTTAACCCTGTAATGCCTGACCCATTAAAAACAAAGTCAGAAAATTGTAATATTTTGGTACTGAGATGTGCATCAACTCTTTTAACAAAATCCATGAAAGATTGTTGCTTTATCATTTCATTTATGACAATTTTCTCTTACCACATTTGTCACATTTGGAAGTTTTGCCAACTTTTGCAGTAAAGTTTTACTATATATGCATTCATTTAATGCAGACAACACTTACTTAAAAAAATAAGTAATTATTTTTATGCCAAAATTACTGTAACTTCATAAAAATCCGAAATGATTTTCCTGAAAATATATGATTTCATGACAGCAGACATTTTTAAAAGGGCCAAAGTACAAGTTCAGCTGACTGTAGTGATGGCAATCCTCAAGGTCAATCCTCAAAAAGCAATATTTTTAACAAGTTTTTAAAGAAACTATTTATCGTGTTGATGAGCTAGAGGTCTTTGAAACTCGTGTATATATATATATATATATATATATATATATATATATATATATATATATATATATATATATATATATATATATATATATATATATATATATATATATATATATATAGGGTTAAGAATATTGAGGAAGTGTGACCAGGCTTAATCAGAGTAAATTCATTTCAATTCTTCTTAAAGTTATAGGATCTGCAACTTGGGTTACTGATAAACTCAGGAGCTGTGGTTAAAATACTGTACATCACAGTGCTTTTAATGATAATAATAATTACACAGGGTGTCCATTAAGTCTCTTCATAATTTAAAAGTTTTATCACAAAAGAAAATGAGCATACAAATAAGTGGCAATTGTTACCAAATGAGATGTAGACAAGTTCTTTTTTGAGCTAATTTAATGAGAGTATCTGTTGTCGGATAACGCTGACAGAGTCTTACACAATCAATGTTTTCAACAATGTTCTTTGCAACTAACCCCTTTCTCCAACCCTGGTTCTGTCCCCATAAATATCTTGTGCCATGCATGAATTGATGTGATCACTTATGTACTTAATATATTTTTTAAATTGTAAAGAGACCCCATGGACACCCTGTACTTTGTAAACAAATCAATTTGGAGCACTTATACTCCAAAGTTATAGTTTATTTGAGGAGGGACCAAGCGATGAGTGAGCGTAGTATCTGTTGTGGGAATTTCAAGAAGCTTGAGCACTTGAAGAATAAGGAGATTCAAATGGCTCAGGATGAAATAGTTTCTATAGCTCAGTCACAATACACATGGATGAGTGTGTAGTGCAGAGTCAGTTCTAACAGATCACTTAGCATGGGTATCTAACAGGCCAATAGTTTCAGTTTAGCTTAGGAAGTCCATGTAATGTTTATCTGATCCAACTCAGGCTGGAGCCACACCATCTCTGTGTTTCTGTATAAAGATATATCTCTGAGGCAGAGACAGACAAAGAGTAGTAGGAAAATCCAACGACAGATTTCATAGAGTGGGAGAAATCATTTCAGGAGTGAAACATAAGGATGTCAGTCTCTTGAACAGAGCCATGGCAGGAAAGACTTCCTGTGACATTCCTCAGAGGAGCAGCTGCATAAACCTGAAATGCTCAACTGTTGACAAATTCACAAAATGGGCTACAAGTGTTTTCTTGTAATTAACAATTTAGAAAAGCTTTTGCCTCTTGTTTCCAACAGAACTGGTTTATATCAGGTCTGTATAGGAACAAAAAGGGAAAAAAGTTTGTCCCTTGCATTTTTGCTGTTGGTTAGAAAGACCAACAGCAGATATTCTTAACTCTAATTAGGACTGGGAATTTAATTGCAAAAGAAGACAGTGCAACATTTCTTTAACCGCAAACGTGTCTGAATACTAGATACACTTTTTGCAGTAAATTTTTTTTTGCTCTACATTAGTTTAACTCAGCCTTTCTCAACCAAGGTGGTAATAAATGGCAAAAAAAGACATGTAGATAAAAATGCATGGCAAATATGGTCAAAAAGCAGCAAAAATGGGTGAAAGTGGCAAAATTGGAGGAAAACTTGGAAAATGGTCAGAGAGTAGCCAAAAGAAGTCAAATGTGGTAAAATAAGAGCGAAATGTGACTAAAATGGGCAAAACTGGGGATTTTCTTTTTTGTTACAAAAAGACTTTTCTCCCCTAGGTCTGTGTTTTTCTTATTCCAAATGAGTGGGAAAAAGATCAATGTAAAGATATCACATTTTTAATATAAATCAAAACAGCTGTTTTTTTAAGTTATGCCTAGTTTATTTATCTAAAATGGTGCTCTTTTTACTAAAAAGTGATTTATTGCCTGTATTTGTTTAACAACACATAAGATGAGGAACCTGAAAATAATTGCACAGTAAATTGCAATTGCAATACAGGGAAAAATAATCGAAATAAGATTGATTTTGCAAAACGTCCAGCCCTAACTCTAATTTAGCAGAAGTAGAACTGAAGATCATCCAGTGGGCGACAGGGTCACAAGGAAATCCTACAGCATGCCCCAGATTCCTCAGTGATTCACAAGTTTCCCACAGTCATGAGTGAGACAATGAAGCGTGTGCTTGTGTTTGTACCCCTGATACACAACTGGCTCCAGCAGATGCCTTTGTTTGGACGTCATGCTCATGTTGTGTCCATATTTCCATGTTCTCCTGTGTTTGACAGATCTCCACTTGGCAGCAGAGTTGGGGAAAACCCTCCTGGACAGGAACCATGAGTTGGAGCAGGCCGTGCAGCAGATGTACACCACCAATCAGGAGCAGCTGCAGGAGATAGAGGTGATGCACGTTTGGAAGGAGCAAAACGAAAGTGTTTGTCAGACCATTTTTACCAACTGTGTGTCAATGAGTCATACTCATCCCACTGTTTTCGAAACCTGATTATTGACTTCAGCGTCCATAATCTGCTGGAATAATTGCTGTTTTGCTGTGCGAGCAGTAATTTGATCTGAATGAGGTGATTCATTGAGTAAATGTCCACGTCACATGGCTCTTTCACTAGAAGGGACAGAGAGGAGCTAATCCGGACCGGTCTGTCCTAGTGAGAATTTGGCACACTGCATCTTCTTGGCGGGATGCTTGTCCCCTCGATTAAGGAAAACTTTTATCACTACCTTGGCAGCTCTTCATCTTTCACTTAGACACTGAGTAACCCAGAGGCTTTTGTTATTTAGCTATACATTCTTTCTTTTCATTTGCATATTCCTCAGTCCATATCAAGGGTATCAAACCTGCTACATACATATATGCTGTGCTGCAAGTCCAGCAAACAGTGCTGACCTGTGTTACCTCCAGGAAATTCAGCAGGTCAGCACAGATAAGAGCCTTAATTTGTTTACGGCTGTAAGAGGGCCTTTGCTTGATATGTTAATCCTCAAACACCTCTGTGATGAGCCTGCCAGTTTTCATGGTAGTACTAAAGCTGTTGGAGTATGACTCTGGAATCATTGTTAATCTGGCAGAGAAAGCACCTCTTTTTTTTCAACAAGGCAATTACTGTGGATAAATTTTAAAGTGGTCGTTAAAAATAAATTGGGACATAGCTGTGAGCCAAGTTTTTTTGTCATTATGCAATGTTACTCACAGACACATCTTCCATTTCCTCTCACAGGCCCTTAATTGGCTTTGCTTTGTCTCCTCAGTGATAAATTGTGTCTGCCTGTAAATAAACTACTCTAATTAGATAAACCAATAACAAACTGCCCTCTCTGTTTCTTCACGCTGGTCAAAATAAGATGTTTATTTCACTGAAGATGCAGTATGACAGATACTGTGGCTGTTTTTCAAAGGCAGAGATATTGAATGTTACACTGTTCCCACTCAGTTGTTCAACATCTTTAAAGATAGAAGGTAAAAGAGTCACTTTCTTGGCTTTCCAGTCTCTTTTTCCATCTGTAACATATCTAGGGATGAGTATCAAGAGCTAATCCCTGTTAAGAATGGATAATAAATGGCATAATCCATCATTAGCCTTTATTCTTAACTGTTCCCTCATCAAGTCTTTACATTACATTACAAGTTATATATAAAAAGCTTTAAAACAAACTAATGAAATGGTTATCACTCTCTCGCAACAATTCCTATTTACCGTAATACATTCAACATGTTACACATCTCCTAATGTAACTAGCTTGATGCTATTGTAGATGGGAAAATGCATAGGTATGCTAGTCGTGAGCATAACTTGCTATAGCTTCGGGTTTAAGACAGAATTTCATTTTTCATTAAAGAAACATGTTACAATCACTCTTTGTAAACATTACTGAAAACCACAAAAATATCAAAATACTAACAGGTGAATGTTTTCCAACTAGGAAGTGCAGGCTCATGGTTGACTCAAGCATAACTACGGCAAGTTAAAGGTTCAAACAACTCAAAGCATTGCTTGGTGGCTGACTTCAGTCAATAAAATACAACAAAATAATACATTGACGATTTTTGGTTGTTTTTATTTATTTACATATAGAGGTGTATATAAATCTATTCCCCATACCACTGATTTCATATTTATTTACTTATAAACTAAATAAAATGTTAACGCAGAAAACCTTTAGTAAACAGAAAATTCACAGGAGGGATTGATAAAGAATCAGATCCATAAAGCAGGCATTTTAATCAATAAAATCTTAACAGTGATCATCCTTAGCCAGTCTTAATATTTGAGATGAATAAAATGAAGTGTTACTTGTTTTTTCCAGTCTCTTTTTACATCTTCAAACAATCTGAGTTTTCTTTATTGTCTCTTTTTTGTGGAGCAGTACCTGACCAAGCAGGTGGACCTGCTGCGTCAGATGAACGACCAGCACGCCAAAGTGTACGAGCAGCTCGACACGGCCGCCAGAGATCTGGAACAAGACAATAAGAGGCTCATGCAGGACAATCGTCTGTCCCAGCAGAAGATCCACAGGTCTGTTTGTGTTTGCTCTATCTGTCAGTGTCCCTTTTGATATATGATTTCCATGATTATCTCAAAAGGAGGAAGATAAAATTCAAATATTTACATCCATTGCACACATCTGATGAAACGCAGACCTTCAGTGTCACAGTCTCATTTCTTTTCTGTCTCCTCTCAGTCTGACAGAGGCTGTTGAGGGACTACAGACCTACATGGAGGACCTGCAGAACCAGGTGGAGGAGCTGAAGACAACCCAGGCAGAGCGAAAGAAACGAGAGGCAGCAGAGCAGAGACGCATCCATGGTGCACAGAGTGTGTCCTGTCTCAAAGAGCTGTATGACCTACACCATGACAGGTATACAGCTTTTACTCTTCAGTGAGGTGATAAGAGCAGAAATTCACGGTGTGACAGGAGAACTATTTAAGTTTGCAAGTTACCTTAGGATTACTGGCACAGATTTACAGAGAGAATATTGGATTACTGTGCAAAGAAAAGTGCTCAATGTTTTATGTTCACATGAAGCAAAGTTTGGTGTAAGCTCCTTCAGTCTGTTGTATTGTTTTGCTATACTATCTTACTGTATACTTATTATTTATTCAGGCTTTTCTAATTTTCTGTTTCTATTTAATGAGTATATTTTACTTGATATTTCACCATTGCTAAATTTGGTAACACTTTACAATTAGGGTCCCTTAATAAACATTGAATAACGCATTATTAGGTATTAACTAACAGTTTGATAATGTGTTAATAATCATTATAATGCATTACCCCACATTAACCAACATATTAATAATGCATTAGTGAGCAGTACATTCATGTAAAATCCTCAGAGTTAATAATACATTATTAAGCATTAACAAAAGTTACATATTCAAATTATCTATCTTTGTCTATGCATTACTTTTTAAGCATTTATAATTTGTTACATTAGAGACACATGTGTTACACTTTACAATAAGGGTCCTTAATATGGTTAAGTAATACTTATGAAGCAGTTAAGCATTTTAAATGTGTAACTCAAGGTATACATGCTGAAAGAGTAATGCATAGATAAAGATAACTTATTGCAATATGTAACTTTTATAAATGCTCAATAATGTATTATTAACTCTTAACTGTGGACATTCATTAACTGCTTATAAGTGCATTAATTAATATGTTAGTTTATGTTAGGTAATGCATTATTATGATTATTTACACAATATTATACTGTTTGTTAATGCCTAATAATGTGTCAACTAACTTTTATATGCTACCCTAAATTTGAATTAACTCTTAGCTCTTCTAATCTTGGTATTTTTATGTTTTTACCATTTTTGCAGTACTCTCTTGCCATGTACATATTATTTATCTAGGCTTTAAAAACCGGGACCTGTTTACTAATTTTGTACCACTAAGGAGCTGGCATCACAATATATTGAATCCTTGAATCCTTGTACACTGACTTGAGACAAAGAGGTCACCTGGGTCCAGTCTAGACCTGATCCTTCAGACATAATCCAAAGAGGAGGAGGTTAATCCTCCCCCATTGTCAGCAATGTGCTCGTACAAATGCACTTATTACGTTGCTGCATCATAAATCCATTAACAGTAATAGTGTAGTTTCCATGATAGAAACTTGACAAGTGGCCTAAAGAGTCTGTAGTGACAACCTCTAAATCTGAGTTTTGTTGACATTTTAATGGAGCTTAAGTCACTCAGTTGTTGAAAAGGAGGATTAAAAACGTAGTAGTGTACTTTTTGTTGACACCTAATCTCAAACCTGGCTCAGGCACCTCACCCGCGACAGTACATGGACCGAAAGACTGTGGTCAAATCAGGGCGCTCTCTTTGACCAGAGAAAGCTGGTAGATCCAGAGGAGGAGAACGCCGCCCTCCAGCGCTCCATCCAGACTCTGCAGAACCAGATAGCTGTGGAGCGGAGCCGCAGGGAGGCTGCAGAGCAGGAGAGTGAGCTGATGATGAGGGAGAACAGAGGCCTGGAGCAGCGGTTGGAGGCGCTGGGCAACTGTCAGACCAGGCAGACTGAGCTGGAGGAGGAGGTGGAGCAGCTGAGACTCCTGTGGCGGGCTGACTGCGCCAACAGGTGAGTCTGAATCAGGTTTTCAGATTCTCTAAGTTTGGTACTATCAGAGTGTTCAAACAAAACACCGTGTTCCGTGAATGAATTCCAGTTGCTGATGCTTCTCCATTCTTTGTCGGTGTCCTCTCCACTCCCACTAGTGTCAAAAGACCAGAGCAGCTGCTGTTGCCTGATACAGTGTTCTTCGGCTCAGAGGACAGAGCCCGTTCCTGGCAGGATGAGATGGAGGAGAAGGCAGAAAAGGACGAGAAGCAGAGGAGACAGAACAGACAGAGATGTAACAGCGATGGCTTTTTGAGAGCGACAAACCCTGAGGAGATTCGCCGCGGCCACGAGCAGCTGTGTATCAGACGAGCAGAGGCAGTGAAACAGAGAGGCATCTCTTTGCTCAACGAGGTGGATGCACAGTACAGCGCACTGCAGGTAAAGTAGAAGCACATGTAGTTAGAGCACACTCACTCCATTGGTGCATGTTCACTGAGCTCTGAGCAAATGTGTGTTTCTGCCCTCAGTGTGTATCATGTTAAAAGGAAGAGTGACCAAAGTTTTTTCTACAGCAGAGGGTCAGGAACTCCATCCAGAAGAAAGTAAACTTTAGAGATAAATCTTCTTAATTTATGGAAATAAAGTCAAGAATTCATGAAAATAAAGTCATAAATTAAAGAGAATAAAGTAAAAAATTTATTAGATAAGAGTCGTAAATCTATGAGAATAAAGTTGTAATTTTATGTCAATCAAGTCGTAAAATTGTAAGAAAAGGTCGTAATTTTTATGACAAAAAAGTCGTAAATTTATGAGATTAAGTTGTATATATTTACAACAATAGCCTTATCAATTTATGAGAATAATGTTGTAAATTTTTTATTATAAAGTCGTTAATTTAAGAGTATAAAGTCTAAAATTCTTGGAAATAAAATAGTAAATTTATGAGAATAAGTTGTAGATTTATAAGAATAAGGTCATTGTAATACTGGAATAAAGTCATAAATCTACAAGAATACAGTTTTTTACATTTACAAGTCCAAAGTCATAAATTCATATCAATAAAGTCATAGATTTAGAAGAATTAATTCATAAATTTATAAGAATAAAGTCGTATGTTTACGAGAATAAAGTTTTAACTTTGTGAGAATAAGGTTAAAGATTTAGGAGAATCAAGTCATAAATTTATGAGTATTAAGTCATATATTTATAATAATATAGTCATAAATTAACAAGAATTAAGTCATAGATTCATAGAGCAGCAGCATCCTCCACCTAAATGAAATCTGTGGAGCATTTTGAGAGGGTTTTAGAAATAAGAAAATACTTTGTCATAAGTGTTAGGACACTGAAAAGATTTTGGATGCTCTCTTTTCACCCTAGGTATAAGTGGATGGCTGTTTGTCTTTAATGGGTTTAATCTCCCACATTTATGACTTGATTCTCATAAATCTATGACTTTGCTCTCTAGTTTTACAACTTTATTCTGGTAAATTTAGGGGTTTTTTTCCAGTGTGGCCCCAATCCTTAGTTGTAATTTTCCACCTGCGAATGGATGGAAAATATCTTCCTCTAGTTAGCCAGCTAACTACCTGTTGGTTGGAGATGGGACTCAGTGTGGCTGACATAGATAGTGCCTCAAAATGTGTTTTTCTTTTATCAAGGTGAAGTATGATGAGCTGCTGCAGAGGTACCAGCATCCATCAGACGTGCTCAGTCACAAAGCCGTCCAGACATCCAGCAGTCCCGTAGTGAGCGCCAGGACCCGCAGTCGCCTGTCGAGTTCCTCTACTGTGTGTGAACTGACGCTGGTGCTGGAGGAAGGTCAGCCGCCTGAGTACAAGGCTCTCTTCAACCAGATTTTCACCTGCATTAAAAAGACCAAAGAGGACCTCAGCGAGAACAGGCGTCAGGGAAAGAACGGAAACAACCATGGCAATGCTAAAAATAAAAGTATTCAACATCCTGGGACTGCTTGAGTCTCTCAGAGTAAGTAGAAAGAAAAAGAAAAAGAAAGAATGCTTAAATCTGATCCAATCAGTCTCTGCACATCCAGACATGCTGCAACCTGCCATTTTGGATACCTTTGACTTTGTAAGTGAGCATTGTTGGTTTTATTCCATCCTCCTGATCCTCCAAAAGTTATATAACATTCAACATAATGGGATGAAAGCTGCAGCTGTATTATGTGATGTGAGAATGTATTCCAAAATGAGTGAACAAATTCACAAAGCTCTTCACTTTATTTATTTTAATGTGTAGCTTCAGCTCTAAATCTTAAAGCGTAACTCCAACAGTATTCAGTGTTTATGTAATATTAATCCTGTACACACTTGATCTGATGGGTGCTTTGAAAAGAAATGGAACTATTGAACGGTGATAGCTGTAGCTGTGTATTATCATGCTGGAATGTTGTAAGAAGGTGAGAAACTGTGGCTTGGCAGCAGATAAAGAGTTTATAGTAATTAGCTTAACGGCTACAAAAGTTGGTTTGTGCAAGTTTGAAAAGGTTTGGGATTATTGGCACGTTAATATAGAAATATTTGATGGAAAGTGGAAAAGTGTTCTTGAAAGTCTTGATAACTATTATTGTGATCTTATTCAACTTTGGACGAGTGTCGCTATGTTAGAGGGACACAAAACAGATCTGCACTTCTTACGGATGAATCACATTTTTTGTTCTATTTATCATTATTAAAGAGGAGAAAATTAGATTATATTTATTTTTATTGTTGCGTAATATAAACAACATTAAAGGTAATTTTACACTGAAATGCTTATTGATGGGGTTGTGGAGTTTTCTAACACAGGTGATTGAGAATTTAAAAAATGAAAAACAGAATAAATATTGCATTCTTATGAACAAATCCCAAACTACATTTGAATATGTTTGATCAGAAATGTTCTGTTGAAATGTATTTTTGTGACTATCCATTAAATTATTGATGCAGGCTGCTGTTGTGTATTCTTTGTACCTAACATCTTCTACAATGCAGTATTTATTTAACCCGCCTGAATCCCAGATAAAACTTTTATTTTTTTATTCTACACTCTTACTCAATCCTGATCAACCAAATAGCAAAACAATTGAAAACTACACATGCAAGAGAAACAAATTAGGTGATGAAAAGTGGCAAAAACAGGAAGATGTACCAATAAAGAGTAGTTTAAGGTGGCATAAATGGTCAAGTAGCAGAAAAAATTGGGGAAAAAAACTTGAGAAATACTCCGAAAGTAGTAGAAAATGGTCCAAAATGAGTGAATAGTGAAATAAATGGCCCAAAAGAAACAAAAAATGGCAAGAATATTTAGAGAAACTTGAAAAATACTTAAAAGGTAGCAACAATAGAGGGAAAAAATTAGCAAAAAACAGTGAGAAGTAGTAAAATTGCCAAAGACAACAAAACTTCGCAAGAGCATTGGGATCAAATTGAAAAAAAATGTCAGCAGGTGGCAAAGAATAGTCCAAAAGTGGTTGAAAAAAGCAGTAAAAAGTGACAACAATGGGCAAAAAGCAGTCATGAGTAGCAAAATGAAACGTCATGGGTTGTTGTTGTGCTGTAATTAATGTGAGTGTTCATTTCCAACAGTGTGTTTCTTTAGAATGAATAGGATGGGGAACCTAGAAATAGTTGCACAAAAAATGCAATTCCAATATAGGGAAAAGTGATCACAATTAGATTACTTTTGTAAATCGTTCAGCTCTTCTCTGCAGGTAGGCAGAGGCTGCTCGGTGCTCCCCACACTTTGTTTGCAGAGATGTTTCAACTTGTTTTCCTTTTATGGACGTAACCTTGAGATGTAATCGGATGAAAATAAATGTGTGTTGTAGAAAACAATCATGTCAAAATTCATAATGTGTATCTTTCTCTGAGGACTGTTGGATCCACAGGCCTCTGTTTGTACCCCGCTGTACTCTGTGGCCCTGTAAACCATTCATAGGGCTTTGTCTCTTTCATAATTAGGTGTTACATAACTCCGATTTTCTTATTCAGCTTTCAACTTGCTCCAAATCCATTAAATCTCCAAACAAGGGAGTTACATACCACACTTACCTAATGGGACAGGTTTAGGCAAAGCTGTAAGAAGAAATCCTGCTAAAGTATGAGTGAAAGTCTGCGTTAATGCTTAGTTAACACATTGTTTTGAAAAGAATTACAACAGTAAGATTGAAACTTGGAGGCATTTACAGAACTCAATGAATAAAAGAGAAAGTTTGGCTACAGGCCTTCCAGCTTACAACCGTAGTAGGACTGTATTAAACAGATTAAGATGGGGTTGGTGGAATATTGCCATCACTACACAATATAATCAATTCAGTAAAACTCGATACAAATCCTCCTCACATTCTTCACTGTTCCTGGAAACCTGCCTGGAGCTACAAGTCCAAACCAACACTAGAGAGCGAAGTCTAACATAGGAATGATGAATAACTCTAAATGCAGTGTACTATGTATTTTGTTGAAAAAATAGTCACAATTTTTGTTTATAACACACATTACTAAATAATAAACCTTTTTTATTGAAGTATCTAAGAATTCATCAGAGGTTAACAAATTCAATGCATTCTATATATATATATATATATATATCATGTGAACAAATAGAATAAAAAGCACATAATTATTTTCACTTTTCGGCACACCTGACATGTACCCTTAATTATACAATCACTCTTATAAAATGTTAAAAAATATGCTTGATCACCAAGACTTTTTTAATACTGATATTGGGCTGTGTCAGAATAAAACTACTACAGTGTGAAACATATTTGGGGTATCGGATGAATTTGAAATAACTTCCACTCAATAATAGTGTTAGTTACAGCAATAAAACTGTTTTATCTTAGGGCAGTGTTGTCTCTGTTGTTCTCTAATAAAACTCCTTTAACATGTACCTGTTTTCTGCTATTATTTGATACACAGAATTTGCTCAAAAGTCAGATTTGATCAAATAAATGGTCCATACGTGACAGTAAAGTGCAAAATTTGTGTTAATTCAGCCATGATATCTTAAAACTTATTACAGATACAGAGGACTTATTTTAAATTCTCATTCAACGTGTTTTCTTTATTTTCGTGACTATTTACATTGTAGATTCTCATCGAATGCATCAAAACTATGAATGCACACACGTGGAGTTATGCACTTAAAAAAAAGGTGAAATAACTGAAAACATGTTTTATATCCTAGTTTCTTCAAAGTAGCCACCCTTTACTCTGATTACTGCTTTATATACTTTTGGTATTCTTCAAGAGGTCGTCACCTGAAATGGTTTTCTCTTCACAGCTGTGTCTTATCAGGGTTAATTAGTGGAATTTCTGGCTTTATCAATGGGGTTGGGACCATCAGTTGTGTTGTACAGAAGTCAGGTTAATACAGAGAAAAAAATAGAAAAACCAGTGGCCGTCATTACTTTAAGAAATGTAGTCGGTCAGTCCAGTGAATTGTCATAAAAATAAAGAAAACACAAATTGAATGAGGTGTGTCCAAACTTTTGGCCTGTACTGTATATACTTTTAATTAGCTTTAAACTCTCACTAATGATCTAATAAACATATGACGATTGCTCTCACTGGTTTTTAGAAGAGAAACTATGGCAGTTTAAAAGGAGATTTTATCATTTTCCTATCATCATAAGAATGTCATAGATAGGTTAAGATGTACTTAAAAGCACATAAACAGAGTTAGCGTTACCATGAGATTCAATTCAATTTACCATCATTTTCTACCATTATTACAGTCTTATCTTTACTCCCGACCCTGTAAACTCTGTATTTTTTGTTTGAAGATCTTATAACACTGACTTTTTGACTTTTTGTTAACCCCGAGCTGGACTCGAACCCGCGTCATCTCAATCTCTCCTCCTCTCTGCGGCTGTTTGTTTTCTACAGCTGAGCACATCTGACGAAGCTGAGGAAGTTAGAAAGCTAATCTACGAAAAGGAGACTATAGCCAGTCCAAAAAAATGTATCCAAATCCCAATTTACTGCCAGTGGTGAGTTTTCTTTCGCACATCCACTTCAGCCCTGAGATTGTCTTGGATGCAACTGTTGCTAATACCTAACAGCATCCTTTGGTTTTACATTATGCTAATCGATTTAACCCACGTGGTCCAGGTAAAGCTTAACACGGTTGTAGAAGCTAAGAAGTGGCATTTGGATACTTTGAGAGTAGTTATGACGATACTATCACTTTAGTTTATCCCAACTGAAACCATTGAAGTGCTAGGATATGGTGATGTGATTTATTTCAGTGAGGAGCTCATTTACTGCGCTTCTCACAAAAAATGAAAGCGTAATCAACGTAATAGATTGGGGGAAGTGACGTCGCCACGTTCAAAACGTATTTTACCCGGTAAAAGATAAGGAGAACCGACAGAAAACCATTCAAGTACGTCAAAACACCGTATTTTATAACAGGTTTATAGTGTATAACAGTGGCTAATGCATTATAACGGTAGCGTGGCCGAGTGGTCTAAGGCGCTGGATTTAGGCTCCAGTCATTTCGATGGCGTGGGTTCGAATCCCACCGCTGCCAATAATATTTCAAATTTTTTCATCGATTACTGTCTGGTTTATGTGCAAGTACACGGAGCGCACGTGACAAGTTTTTTTCCTCTTCTTCGGCTCCATCGGCAAAATATTTCTCCAGAATGAGAAAGGCAGGTATTACAGCTCACGCGCGCCCTCTTGAGGCCACCAGCGTGAGCACGAAATAAGAGCATAGTGCATACTTGTGACTCAGTTTACATCTAGATTTTACATTTTATAGATACAAAACAGTCAATAGAAATAATTTCAAGTCCTTTTATTTCTAAAATTGTACAAAATAACCTGTACAGTACAGACTAAACCCTAGATGTGAGTGAATCAGTTCACATATCTATCAGTAAATCTGGAAGCACACTTCACATGCACTCAATCAAAAATATTAATGTTTAAACTACAATCACAGGTAGTATTCCTTTAATGCATCTGTAGTCAAACTGTAATATAGTTTCACAACATTTACAACAACTAAAAATTAATACTTTCCAGCAGCTTGGTGGTTTTATAATAATGAAATCAGACACACATATGTACCGACATCAAAGAGTTCAAAGAATTACGAAGAAGCACTGACACACCAACTCATTTGAGGGCTTATTTTATATGTGCATATGTAGAATTTTTAAAACTAAAAGAAGAAAAAACTAGTAGACTCTATTTGTTGTCCATATAGACGTCTTTCAGCCCTGACAGAGTACACAGGATAGCACCAGTAAAACCAGACTGAAAACCAGTAACAGCAGCAGAAGCAGGTGCCGCGGTAGCTTGGAGATCCAGGTGGATTTGAGCGGAGGTGAAGTGTTGCTGGGCCGTCTGGACTTCAGATACTGCTCTACGGAGTCTGCCAGGTCGTAGGACTTTGGAGAGTAACCCAGCTCTCGACGGGCCTTGTTGATCTTGAAGGTGTGACTCACTGCTATGTTCCTTACCTGTAATAGAAGTAAGAGATTGAGTTGATAATTGTTTAAACTGTCATTATAATGATAGCTAATTAAGCTCATAAGCAACTACAGTCCATTATCAGGCTCTCCTTGAACATTCTTTCTATTGCAAATTTCATTGTACTATTTAATGGGAATGCATGTATATTTTAAATGTCTAATTCTTAATTACTTAATCTCTGTTCTTTATATGTTTGATATTTTATGTTTATTCATACTTGTTTTGTGCAGAGAGCAAAGTTAAAAGCTGAGTCAAATTCCTTGTGTGCTCTTTGAAGATATTTGGCAATAAAGGTGATTCTGATTCTGTGACTGATCATTCAATATTATTTGTAGCTAGATCAGCTAACAATAACACATATTACAGCAAGTTTCATTGTTATTTCTTGCAGTGATAACCAAAATTGTGTGTCATCTGTGTCAAATCATCTATGAAAGGGGTCCACCTCTATCATAGGACAAATGTGACAGAAATCTAATCCTCATTTGCCTTAGCCATCTATTAGGCTTCTTTTTATTTTGTAATGAACAAAAATACAAGCTTTTAATGAGGCTATTAAACCCAGACTACAATCAACTTACAGCAGAAAAAAGGTGGTTCATCTGATAAGCTCCTTCTCCTTTATTGTCGTATGGGAGTGATGTTCTTCTATCACCATCATATGAAAAATAACTAAAATAACTAGAGCTGGGAAATTAATTGCATTTAATTGCTGCACTACTAATCACAGAAAGTGCAATGTTTATTTAACCTCAAATGTGTCAGAACACCAGTTTTTTTGTAACTTAACCCTGCTCAACTAAAGAGAGAAATTGTTGGAAACTACCTTTGCAAGAGAAACAATCAAAGTGCTGCAAAACAGCAAAAAGCAGCAATAAAAGTAAAAAATATATATCCTAGAGTAGCAAAAGTTGCCCAAAAGCAACAAAATTTGGCAAGAAAATTGAGAGAAAACTGGGATAATACTCAGAAGGTAGTAAAAAAACGTCCGAAACAGTGATGGGAAACAGTGAAAAGTGACTAAAAATGGCCAAAGGCAACATAAGAAAAGCTAGAGAGATGCTATGAAATTTAAAAAGTGGTATGACAGTAGCAAAAAATGGTCCAAAAGTGAAGTGAACAAGGAGTGAAAAGTGACTAGAATGGACAAAAAGAGACAAAAATTGGCAAGAAAATGGGAGAAAACTTGTTAAATAGTCAGAATGTAGCAAAAAATAGTGAAAAGTGACAATCGGTAAAACTGGCCAAAGGCAACAAAAATGGCAAGAAAATTAGGAGAAAACTCAAATCGTCAGAAGGTAATATGGAGTAGTCCAAAAGTGGCAAAAAAAGGGGGAAGTATGGGTGAAAACTTATAAAATAGTCAGAGAGTAGCAAAAAATATTCCAAAAGTAGCAAAAAAAGAGTAAAAAATGAGAAGAGTGGGCAAAATCCAGTCATGAGTAGCAAAAAGAAATGTCATCAATTTTCATTTACTAAAATATATTTGTTAAAAAAAAACTTAAAATAGGGGACCCAGAAGTAATCAGACAAAGAAGTGCAATTGCAGTATAAAGACAAAAAAATTGTAAAAATTGATTATTTTTTCAAATGGTTCAGCCCTGATAAACATGTCAGTGAGAACTGAAATGGAAGCAAGTATTTATATCAAATAGTTTATGCTGTTTAATTGACAATGTGCATTTAATACTTGAGGAAACAGGTTAATCAAGATTATAAAAATAGAAAAAAAAACCAAAAGTGTCTTGTCAACGTAACGCTGAAGGCAGTGCTCTCAGTTTAATCTAACAATACTTTATTTTTTATCTTTTATCTCAGAGTGGAGGCTCCAAGAGAGTCTGCTGCTGTTGTTCTTCCTCTTTGTCTGATAGTTTGTTTTTATCTCTTTTGACATTTCTTAGTCCATCCAGTCACCACAGATGGCTGTTTGATAAAAGTAAACTTGTTAACAGGAAACATTCCACCAACACTGTGGACCCCCATCATCTTTATCTGTGGTCCGGTAAGTGATTTGTCTCCAGTGAGTGAACAGTGAAGGGAGTAAAAATGCAGAGCTGTTATAAGAAGATAAATCAGATCAGGATCATCATCGGGTCAGACTGGGCAGGAGGGAGTCTTTTGTCGTTTCCAGGCTTCTCAACAATGAGGATGAACTGGTTCATCGATTTGTCATGAGTCACACTCAGAAGATGTTTACATGAGGCGTGTGCTGACTGAAGCAATTTGACCTTGAAAGAATAAAACAAATGACGCCCGTGGGAAATTAAAATGCCTGAAAACTTTCAAAGAATTCTTCTTCTCCCTCTGCTGTCCTTGTGTGTTCTCTGTGTGCAGACACCTTATACTCAGGTGGTAAGAAGATGCAGTAACCAGATTCATCCATCAGTCATCAGTCACTGCCTTTCAGAATGTAAAACCAAGATTACCAAATTAGGGTTAATCTGATCTATTTGCTTGATAGAATGACCTCTGCAGCTGTCGAATGAGAATAAAAGATTCACCATTTTGGGACACTAATAGCTCAGATTGAAAAATAATGCTGAAAATAAATAACTTGGAAAAAGAAAAATCGAAACCAGAGTCAGATTTCACTGACACACATACACTCGTAAACAAAGAACTCCTCTAACACGTCACGCCACAGTTTGACCACCAGGTCATTTGAACCTGTCATGTCTCATGATTAGGGCTGAACGATTTGCAAAAAATAATCTAACTGCGATTATTTTTCATTACACTGCAATTGCAATTTTTTTGTGCGATTATTTCTAGGTGTTTTCTAACAAATACATTGCAGGAAATAAACATAGATGGCATTTCTTTTTGCTTATGACTGGTTTTTGTCCATTCTAGTCATTTTTTTACTCTTTTTTTGTCACTTTTGGACCATATTTTGCTACTTTCTGACCACTTTATAAGTTATCTCCCAATTTTCTGTCAATTTTTGTCCATTTTAGTCACTTTTCACTCATTTTTGCCACTTTTGGACTACCATTTGTTACCACTTGACTATTTTTTAAAGTTTTCTCCAAATTTTATTGCAGTTTTTTTTGTTGCCTTGGGTCATTTTTTAAATCCAATATTCACTCTTTTTTGTCACCATTTTTTTTGCAACATCCTAACAATTTTTTTTTAATTTTATCGCCATTTTTTGTTAGTTTTTGTCCATTATAGTCACTTTTCACTACTTTGTTGCCTCTTTTGGACTATTTTTCAGTTTCATATCAATTTTCTTGCTATTTTCATGTTGCCTTTGACTGTTTTAGTCACATTTTACGGTTTCCCATCACTTTTTCAGATAATTTTTTGGTACCTTCTGAGTACTTTCCAAGTTGTCCCCCAATATTCCTTGCTTTTTTTTTTTTTTTTATAAATTTTGCTACCTTGGACTATTTTTTTCTTCATTTTTTACTGCTACTCTTAACTGTTTTGCACCACTTTGATTGTTTCTACTGCAAAGGTTTCTCTTTAGATGAACAGGGTGGAGTTACACTCAGCATAAAACATCTACTGCAAAGAAAAATAACTGGTATTTCACACATTTCAGTTTAAAGAAGGGTTGCACTGTCTGCAATTAGAATATCGCAGCAGGACACCTTGCAATTGACTCTAATTTGTGATTAATTACCCAGCTCTACTCCTGGCCACTCTCACCATGGTAACAGTCACTTTCCTGAGGTCACTTCCTGCAAACCTCATCTTGAACTTCCTGTCCTGACCCTCAGCCGTTGATGTTTTATTCACGGAGCATTCATCGATCCCCCGAGCAGCAGCTGTCTGACAGAGTGAGCTGCAGGTGCAGGTGCAGGCCCACGGGTTCAGCTTTGGTTTCTGCCTCATCACACATTCATGAGGATCTTAGCGGCCGTGACGGAGGCTCCTTAAGATGCATGATAAAGAAGCTTCTCTGGGCAGAATTACAACCAACTGCTCTCAAACTCCTACATCAGACTTCTTCTTAGGGCTGGGCGGTTAATCACAAATTAGATTACATCACAATAATTCCTGCTGCAATATTCTAATCCAATACAGTGCAATATTTCTA